>PPHD01027115.1:0-11263 GCA_002909625.1 Bambusicola thoracicus
GAAGGAGCTGGGATTGTTCAGCCTGGAGAAGAGGAGACTCAGGGGAGACCTTATTGCTCTCTATAACTACCTGAAGGGAGGTTGTAGTGAGCTGGGGGTCGGCCTCTTCTCTCCTGTGACTAGTGATAGGACTAGAGGGAATAGATTCAAGCTGCACCAGGGAAGGTTCAGGCTGGACGTTAGGAAATACTATTTCTCTGTCAGTCATTCACTGGAATGGGCTGCCCAGAGAAGTGGTGGAGTCACCCGACCCTGGAGGTGTTCAAAGAATGTTTGGATGTTGTGTTGAAGGACGTGGTTTAATGAGAACCATTGATGATGGGTGGATGGTTGGACTGGGTGATTCTGTGGGTCTTTTCCAACCTTGGTGATTCTATGATTCTATAATTGTCAATCATCAGATGCTCGTCTACAGCTACTCAACAGAAAAAAAAGTAATATCTATGACATAAAATCATTGGTATTTCTCTTGCTTTCCAAATCTGGAAAAAGCAGAAATCAAAAGTAAAAAGGAAATTTCCCATTAGGAAAACTACTTGTGGCTGGCAGGCAGTAAAATGCAGAAAATTTCATGCAGAAGACGACAGATATTCTCCTATAATGTCAATTATTTCTATCTTTCGTTTGAATAAACTCTCCCTATAAAAACGAAGAGACATAGAAATTAAGTATCTTCTGTTCAAACTGAAGTAAGTGCCCTGGTTTCATCTGGGACAGAGTTCATTTTTCCTTCATTATGTCTGGCATGATGATATGGTTCGGCTTCAGTAACAATGTTGATAACACACCAGTGTTTTATTTTCTGCTGAGCATACTGTCCCACCAGTGTGGGAACTTGGGGGGCACAAGGAGCTGACCTAGACAAAGGGATACTCCACACCACATGACATCATGCAAAAAAACTTAAGGAATGGTAAGGAGCTGCTTCAGGACTGGCTGGGCAATTGCTTGTGCATCACATGTTTTGTAGATAAATTATTTTACCATTACCATTACCTTTTTGTTTTCTCCCTTCCCTTTCTGTCTTAATAGTTTTTAATAGTAAAGAGGCTGTTTGTCAAATGTACTTCCAAATGGAGCCTAGTGGAAAAGAAACAATGTCTGGTAGAAAATTCAGTGCCTGAAAGTTTAAAAAAATATTCCTTTGACTGGATTTGGACTCCTCTGTTATACCTGACATAAAAAAGCAAGGGTTTTTCAAAGACATTTAGCTTTAAACATTCACAGTACCTTTGAATGTCCTCAGCAGGACCAGAAAAGAGGGATTCAATTTTCAAAGATAATTGTGTCAGATAACTGTCTCATCCCTTTTCAAAAACAATCTGATAAATACCTAATTACCAGCTGAGTGATTTCAGAGCCACACAACTGGGTCTGAGAGAAGGCAACAGGGAATGACAAGGTCCCCTAAAGCCGTCAAGAGCAAGAAGCGTTTGGATTGTGAATTGCTTCATTTATTAGGCTGGTAAAATGCATAAAGTCCCCAGTGAAAACAAAATATTCATAAAATGTTGAAATGATAAACAAAATTAATATTTTACCCATGAAGTACTCACTTTCACATAAAAGTGGACTGAGTACTACAAAACAATTATATTCTAAAATCCATGACAGTAAAGACTCAAGTACTTAAAACTACTCATTTTTGTACACCAATCTTTACTATTTTTGGTATGTAATATTGTATAATAACAATAACTTGTGTTGCAATCTTGTTGCTATAAATGAAGAAAACTTCCATGACAGAGCCTTAGCTGCATAACTAGAACGAGCTTACAAAGTGAAATAAATGTTCACAAACTACCTCCTGTTCTTTGAGAAAAAAAAAAATATATATATACATATAGTCAAGAACAATCGGGGACCATTTTATAACCTGTTCCTCTCAGATTCTCACCAATGAAGTGACAGCATTTCTGAGTGCATCATTATTCATCTCACATAAAGAGAGAAACTGAAGCTTGCCTAAAAGAGCTGACACACTGCTAGCACTTAGGTTCTGTCAGGCAGGGTAGTATAGTCAGTGGGGAAGATGAAGTTCTGAGGTTTTGCTGGTCTGCAAATTAAGGCTTTTAACTCAGACTGCAGCTCTGACATAACCTGTGTTTTGAAACTGTGCTTCAACTCGGAATTAACATTCTCGAATTCCTAAGCAATAGTCACTAAATGCAAGAAAAAGCCCAAACTGCACTTCAGTGCATGAGGAAACCTTTGCGCTCATCCAACCACCATATTTCTTGTGCTTCTATCTGTCATCACAGTAAATGTCCCCTCATAAATTTAACACTGTGACACACACAAAAAAATTGAAATACTAGAGAAAATCTTAGTGCACAAAGCAAAAGAGAGAAATGACTCTCCCCTGCAAATCTCTTGAAAAAAACAAGCATTCTAGGACCATGGTCTGCAGTCTGGTGACAAAAAGGCTTGCCAGAATTCTTTTCCTCTGGAGGTTCAACTTTGAGAAAAACAGTTTGGCTTTTGGCCTTCATAGGAACTGGAGCAATTAGAAAGTATTTGCAAATCCTGCCCAACTAACAAGAGTTCTCAGGCACAGAAATTTACATCAGAATTCAAAGAATATTCAGCTCTCCCCAGAAATGCATTCATCTCTCTGGGATCACCAGTAAAGGTGAAGCTTAAACAGTATAGGGACTTTCAACATTGTCTGCTTCTTGGTTAGACTGGTGTGAAATGCTAACTCTTTGGGGAAAGGAAGAAGACTCCAGCTTTCACGAAGATACCGCAAGAGTGGCAGAATACCTTTGAAACTGAGACTGATCTGATAAAGTCGTTATGGTTGTTAATAGCAACCTTTCCTCTGCTTCCCTGGACGAGACCACAGCAATCAACTGCAGCATGGGGCAGTGAGCAGTACAGCCATCAGTATGGGGGAAAACTGGAGACTGCCTGCACCTCCTGAAGGCCATATCCTGTCCCCATCCCAGAGAGCCTAAGAGCTTCTCCCTCTATGTGAGAGAAGTACTATTGCCTTCTAGCCTTTCTGGGAACACAGACAGTAGCTTTTTGCAATGTTTCATGGCTAAAGTAGATTTTGCTATCTCACCATTGCCTTCACCTCACAGGCAAAGATTCTCATGTGAAGAGAAAAACAATGAATCTCTAAGTCACGCCACTTCTACGGCTCTTGAGATTGCAAGATCTTGGGCCAGATGAAAAGATCAGTGTTGCCATGCCCAGCATTGAGACAAATTCAGAGAGGACAGGACTGTTACTAGTTGTCTGTCTAATGGTCCATGCATTGCTGCATACCAGCTAAATGGGAAGGAGATGCCCGGCACTGCAAAGGTGAGCCTTACATTGTGTAGCAGATAATGAATTCCAGATCTCCTCCTCTTTGATCTGGAACTACTTCAAAGAGAAAGTTAAATAGATACAGGACTTGAACCTTTCAGAACTCAAGTCCTTCAAGCTCAGCTATTTCCACGAGGAGAACAGGCAGCAGAGGTCAGTGGCCCACACACTACATTCAGAGAACCCTGATGATCTCTCTTGATTATGCTTTATGAAAGGCATTTACTTAGTCCATGTGATATCAACAAATTATGAAAAATAAATATATTGCTGGCGAAGTGCTCAAAGAGTGTGATAGGCTCCATGTTCCTACAAGTAGGAGGGAACAGAGAATCTGAGGCAACACCTGAAATCTCACTTTCAATATTTTCATGTAATTGATAATCCAAATAAAATGCATTTTAAAAGTTCAGCAAGATATTAAAAAAAAGTTTCCTTTGTCATCTAAACATTAATTTGAAAATGCAGATAAACTCTTTAAAGAGCATCATGCGTCTCCCCACCACCCTTGACCTTGATTCTTTGCTTTTATGTAAATCCACTCCAACATATTTTTAATCATCTCCTCAGTTCTGGAACACAAATTAAAGTCTGAAGGTGTCTGTTAAAGAGCTAGCAGAAGAACTCAATCTGACAGACTGAATGCTTTCAGCCTGGAAAATCTCCCAGGTGATAAGGCTCCAGACAATGATACCCATCTTTTAACAATAAACTGTTAGTGTACATTAGCATGTGAAGTACAGTAAAACAGAGCATGTGTTTTAAGCCTTGTTTCCAAGCATTACTGTGGAAAAAGAAAGAAAGGACAAAGCTCCTAAAAATCTTCTGACCAGAAATGTACAACAGATAAAGGTAATTAAGGTTTTATTGCTCAAACTGAAAAATTCTGGTGGAAAACAAAGTAATGGAAAACAAAGTAATATTTACATGCACGGGTATACAATGAAAAACACACATCTCACACTAGCACATTCTGGAGTTTCAGCTACCCAGACTACAGAGTAAACCAAAGCCTTTCAGCAGTTCTCATTCATGCCAGGAACATTCCTGGTAGAAAAATTCAGCTGAAGCAAAAGAGTTTTCTTTCTGCCAGTATACCCAACATACCAAAAATTCCTATTAGCTAGCCAAGATTTTGACAGGTCCCCGGTTTCCAGCACAGATCCTCACACACTTTATTTCTGTCAGATGCATAATCAGATGCTCACACATGTATCACACTCTCTGTAACTGTAACAGACACCAGCTATAAACATATTTTAGAAGTTATGGATGTGCCTGCCACAACCGGTGTGACCTTTTCTAATAGAGGAACTGCTGCATAATCACTCTCAGGTGGGCAAGAAAATAAAATATCATGAATCACCAAATTCAGTCACATCAGCAGGAATTTGAAGACATGGGCCAAATAACTAAATTGCTAACTCCTAAATCTTAAGATATCACAGCTTAAATAATCCTGAGCTGGACTGAAGCTGTCAATTGAAATTTTATAGATGGGAACAAGCAATTTCCTAGCAGTAAAGCACGACAGTCACACTAACTCATCACTGATGATTTCTTAGGAAAAAGACAGAAAAAAAGGCTGAATTCACAGAACAGTGACTTAATAATCACCTGTATTTTAGCATATTCCATTTAAGCACTTCTCTTAGTCTTGGACTACCAGAGGAATGACTACCATACAGCCTTGTGCCAGTGTAATTTTTAAAAGGCTGAGTGATTAACGAGAAACATTTTTGTCTGACTTTCAAGAAAGTTTCTATTTCATTCTGCTTTGGAAATAACTGAAACAAACTGGTGTTCCTCCTCTAATAAGTCCTATGCTGCCCGACACAAAACAAAACAAACAAACAAATAAAAAAAACCAAGCAACAGTATCATATACTTTCTTTCTCAAATGGAAACAGAAATGAAGGCCATTAGTGAGATGTTAGAAAAAGTTGTGCACATACTGGCTTCTGCTATTGCGCTGTACTTCCACTTTTAGAAGGCAATGTTGCTTTACTAGGACTACAGAAAAAGCAAATTAAATTTGGTGAAAGATATTATAAGAAAGGGACCCAGAATAATTTTTATTAATTTACTCTAGCTCATTTTTAAAAGTAATTTCTTTTAATTATTACCTTCCTTTCTCTCCTCTCCTTCCCCTAACCCCACCCCCTCCAAAGCTCCTCCTCCCAAAAGGTCTTGAGGCCTGGATCCACACAGATGGGTTTTTTTGTAGCACTAACGCTAAGTCCAGCGAGAAGAAAGTAACAGGTTCATACAGCTAGAATAAATACTTGCTTACATTTTGAGATTCTGATTCACCATATAGTCAAATTAATTAATTAGTATTAATGAAGTTCACAACATGCCTCAAAGGCATGTTTCTTACGCACATTAAATTGATTCAGAGCTACTCTCCCCTACTTCTTTCCCTGTTAGTGAGAGGGAAATAAATTTAAGTCCTCATATCTTTGCCAACTCACAACACAAGCCACTTTCCAATCCTTTCCTGGAAAGCATATATACTTAATTTGCTTTGGTCTACTAGATCTCTAGTGTGTATTGGCAGACAAAAATGAAATTTGTTAAGTGCCACAAAGAGTGTGCTTCATAAAGTACAAAAACTTTTAAACTGGAAAAAAAGTAACAGCTATGCAAGTTTTTTTTCTAGAAAAAGTGAGTATGCGCTAGCATAGTCATCTGTGCTCACAGTGTAGGACTATCTTGCATAGCAAGCACTAAATTTGAAACCTCAAATTATATCTGCTCATAACTAATAAATTGATGTTTAATAAAAATAGAGCTTCTTTAGCATAAACACACAGCAATTGAAGTAAATGTGTAACAGTTGAAATAACACTGTTTTTCCCTCTTGGGCTGAAGCGATGATGCTACGAGGAACTGTTTCACAGTTCCCCAAGGTGTCTTCTACCTCCAGAAGATGCTGCTCATGCAAAGCATTCAAACTGCTCAGGCCGTGAACTGAAGTGCCAGCAGCTGATAAATCAACATCTCGTTTTTATTAATTGAACACTATATCTCCCAGCATTTAAGTTCATCTCTGAAATTGCCACTGATGGGAAAAGAAAGTAAAATTTAAATCAGGAAGAAAAAACATGCCAACATACGCTGCTTTGCTCTGCCTTAAAAAGGTAAACATTAGGATTCACTCTACTGTGCATTTTGGAAGGCAGTAACTTCAGCAGAACACAGGGAAAAGGGTTTAGCCTTAGGAATGTCTAGAAAAGCACTGCATCCTTTTTCCAGTAAAATCAGCTTTAAAATATCCTCACAGATAAAACACAATTAAATACAAAATAACATACAACTGACAAGCTGCTAATGTTTTTCAAAGCAATAGATGCTGTTCTATCACTGCAGGCAAGGAAGACCAATGCAAATAAAAACATAGTGCGTGAATAGAAATTACAGCAGGAAATAAGCTCTGTGTTTTAAATGGGTAAATCTGATACTCAGAAAATCAAAATTTCTCTGCCAAAAACTTTCCCTCTTTAAATATTCACTTGAGTCTTCAAAAATGGATATTTATGAAACTCAATTTTTAGCAATTTGCTGCACTAATTTTAAATAGCCTTGCTCACATTTACATATAAATTAAGTCAACTACATAACCACATTCCTTAAGCAGTTTATTTACTCTGTACTTCGCAAACCATGCATCAGGTTCTCCCTTTTACAGGAATGACACAATATAGTTTTACTGTTCTTCCATATAGTGCAACCTGTCAGTCTAATCGTAAGTCTGAAACGCTAAATTCACACATGAAAGTTACTCTGACCTGCTGGGCAAACATTCAAGCAATTTATTTTAATGGATCGCTGTCTTCATTCAAACATAAATCAAACAGAGCATTACAATGATAGAAGGTGCAAGAAACTTCTGGTGTCAGATCTATCAAGTCATGAAACAGTAAATACATTCTTTATTAAAAAATATTTAGTCACCATCTATGTCTTTTGGTTTGTTTGTTTTTTCCTAACATACACCTAATGAAGATACTTATTAAACAGTAAATAAGCAGCTTTATTGACAAGTTGCAGATTAACCCCTACACTCCTGACCTTTCTTCTACCTCATCTCCGCCCTCAGCTGTCTCTGGGATACCTCACCTAGCTGGCTTGCCATTGGCTTAAACATTGGCTTAAATCCAAACTGATCTCTTTGTCTTCCCACTCAAGCACTGCATCACCAACATTCTCCCTGTCATTTAGACCTTTAATAAAAACATCATTTTTGTATCACCTTTCCCTAGCATTCCTAATCCAGATTACATAAATCTTTCTGCTGCTTCTTCTACACATTAAAGATTTTTTTTTTTTTCCTTTTTGCCTACACAGCTAAATGCTCACTTAAGCTTTTGGTTCTCATTTTGATTCATATATTCTCAAGCTCCATTACAACGTATCAGCCATTCACTTCCAACCCATTCTAAATGCAGTTTCTAGTTTTATCTTCATTTAGGTTTGACCAGAATGAGTAAAAATTCCAAAAGCATAAAACAGCCTAAAAATCAAAGATCCTTGAATCCATTTAGAATTCAAAGTGAATATGGGTTATTTTTGTAAGCACTCATGCAGCTAAAAATGCAGATTATTATTTGACACATGAACACGTACAAAGGCTTTTCTGACAACAGCACTTCTGAGCTTAAGTATCTTGGAAATTAGACAATTTTACACATTCATCCACTCTTGTTATCCTTCTGCAACCCTTTTGTGTTTCATGCACCAACATCCAGATCATTTCTCAACTTTGTCCTTTTTTGTCTGCTCTTCACTCTTGGCATTTTAAATTCAGTTTTTCCCCTGTTAATACCATCCTATATGCAGCTTTATCACTTTCTCCCATAAATGTCTAAAATTCATTTTACTTCATGCCTTTGCAATAAAATATGCTCAGAGAACTGGTCTTTAACAGTACACTTAATTCTAACAAGCAGTTTACTAATGTCAGCTAAGTCTTAAGATAGTCAGTGCTACGACAGTAACAAAGAAAGTAATTGTTTACACAGAGCATATACTTGTACACATATATAAAAGATATATAACAAACTGAAGCTTTTTACAGAAATATGGCTATCATGTTTTGTGCTTGCCTTTGATACTTTGAAGCAGCTGCCCATTTTTTCCCCTGGTTTAGACCAGTTTGCTCTCCTCTGTAGTGCATTTTTCCCCTATGTACCTGTATTCCTTTCTGTACTTCATACACATGGGTTAAGCTGCAGTGTTTTAGTCCATGTGATATAAGGAAGAAAAAATGAGAAGAGGAAAAATAAAAGCCCTCATCACAGATCATCAAGCATTTCAATACAGCTTTTTATTTGCATCAAAATAAATAAGAGCAACAATATTACTTAAAGTTTAATGTATAGTCACTTTTGGTGAGTTAAAATTCCTTCTTGTCCTCAGAAAAAAGGCTGCTCTAGTCAGCAGAGATCTGTACAACATTAGATGCACTTTTGCTTGAAAAGGAAGGCAATTATTTCTGTCTACCAGCTGTCTGTTCATATGTGAGAGCTTTTCTGAAAGGAGAAATCCAAAACTGTATGACAGTTACTGAAATTCTTACTTCAGAAAACTACCTTATGGTTTTCAGCAATTCACTTGGAAGCACTAGGCTCACAGACATGAAGAGGAGATACTTTGGGGACAGGTATGATATTTCTGACGAAAATACTCAATTATTTGTCCCTGTAGAGTTTGTATTTCCTTTCTTATTCTCATACTATGCTACATGTTAAGTTTTGACATTGACTGATTAAGGGAAGGAGAGTGGAAAGTGAAGAAGTGATGTGTCTGTGTCTGTGACAGCAGCAAGATGAGTCCCAGCAGAGGATGCGTCAGGCAACTATAAAAGCAGCAGCAGTATGGCACTGCAGCCTAGGCCTTCAGTAAGTACAGCATGCACCTGCTAGCAGCCATGGCTCAGGTGGTCTTCATCACCCTGGTTTTGCTGGGAATCATGCAGAAGCCTGAGCTGAGGTTTAACCATATGGGTGTGGAAATGCAAGAACACATACAGCTGCATGCAGAGAAGCTGAGTCCAGATGTGACTCAGCCACTGCACAGCATGAAGCAGGGGAGCCAGGAGCAGGGTGAGGTGGCCAAGAGAGCCCTGCTCTTTTCCACCTTGCAGTACTGGCAGCTCTGGGCCTTCGCTGGAGTCCTTATTATGCTGTTTGGCTTCTGTTGGCATATGAGAAAAGGGAAACACAATCCAGAGAGAATCAGCAAGTTTTGGGTCTTGGCTGGGCTTCTCATCCTGCTATTCTGGCTCTGGCAGTTCCTCAGGGAAAGGAAGCATAAGTTTGATAGCAGTAGCAAGCAGGAAAGCTCCCAAAGCAAGCAAAGAGACACAGACAGGGAGGTAGAGGAAGTCAACAACCCAGATAACAAACAAGACCTGGGCAGAGTTTGGATTGACAGCATCCAGTGGCCAGCACTGGACATGGACAATAAGAGCCATCTGGTGGAAGTCCCAGGATTGTGCCTGCCTAGGATGCTCCTGCCACAGATTCAAGCCCTGGCTGCAGCCAGCCATCAGTGTGACATGCATCTACGAAGGATGGAGTGCCCTTGAAGACAACTTCCTCTACAACCTGTAGTGCCCCTGAGGCCTCCTCCCAGGCATACCTTCCACGTGGAGCTGGGAGATGTGGAAGAGATGTCAGCAAGGATGTCCTGCCAGTGCATGGAGAAAACCACCCACTGACTGGTTCCAGAACCAGATGAAAGCAGCTTGGAAACATCCACCTCAGTTGCATGATTTCTGTCTAAATGTTCTGCACTCTCAAGGATCCTGGAAGATCAAGCTGGTCATCCCCTCCATCCACACCTTCTCCACTGAGACAACACTTGGGGTGCATCTCATTGACTCAGAGACCTTCCTGAGCACTGTGTAGGCTGATGCCATCTTCACCAGAAGCATGGCATGGTCAGAAAAACGTGCTGTGGCAGATATGCAGTTTGTCAGGAAGATAGGTAGGCATGTCTGGCACCACAGCTTCCTCCTCAACTGCCTGCAGACTTGCACTTATCTGCTGGTGGGCACATACAACAGGGTGCCTGAGGACATGGTCCTCTTGACAGCCTTCTGAACTGGTGGCCCACACAAACTCCTTCAGCATCTGGTGCAAAAGTGAGCCACCCACACCCAGGTATTGCTCAGGTTAGAGGAGTTGTAAGATCAGCTCACAAGAAGGTTGAGCTTGGAAGTGTCCACTGATGTTGGAAGAGTCTTCTCACGTAGAGCTGTGCTTATGGGACTCACAGCCAGTGGCAGATAACCTGACTCCAGAGGGAAGAAGAGGACATGATGCAGGAGATAGAAAGGAGAGGGAAGGCCCTGTGCTACAGCCTGCTGCCAGCAGAAGCAACATCCTCCTTGGGACGTTTTTCCCAGTGCCACAGCTGGAGATGACTGCAACTGTTCTGCCTTTCACCGTTCCTTCCTCTTCATGGACTTTCATGGCCCAGGTGACTATTTCACATAGGACCAGACATGCTCCTTCTCAGCTGTGGTTGTGGAGGGATGAAGCAAGAAGCACTGGTGAAAGCCTCAGCGCAGTTGCCAAGGGCAGGGTGGACAACCTGTCCTTTCCAGATACTCCCAGGGCACTGATGCCCCAGAACAGAGCATACTCAACACGCAGCAGATGCTGCTAAACAGGCAAGGCCAGGCTGGATGTATCTCTGAGCAACCTGATCTAGCTGTAATATGTCCATAGTCATTGCAAGGGAGTTAGATTAGGTGACCTTTAAGGTCCTTTTCAACTCAAATGATTGTATGATTCTATGACTGCATATTGTCTTTCTTCACATAATGGTTCTACACTTCAATTTAGGTCACTTGTTTCTTACCCTGAGATGAGAATCTTCAGTGGGAACAATAAAGCATCTAACGATATATATATTAAAAATGTAATGTTTCATAGCT
>PPHD01027116.1:587-11263 GCA_002909625.1 Bambusicola thoracicus
CTGTCTATTCCATTATCTTTTACTAAGGCATGCCTGGCAGTGGCATTTATTTAAAGAAGTTTTCGTTTTAGGACAAGTATGTCTTTTTCACCTGGAGATTTGCCAAACACAGTGCTTGAGGTATTTCATTATCACATCTTAGAAAGCTGCTGTTCATCTTAGCAACCTGGAAAGTATTAATTGTGATATGCATTATTTGGTTGGTCAGAGTTCTTGAAACTGCTACTCCTCCTGGCACTAAGCTGTTATCTGGCTCCAGATACTCTGGATCTAGATTTCTATTTATTTTGTCAAATATTTTGCTTTTACCTGAAATATCTCAAAATATGTTAAAATATGTTGTACATCTACATTATGCAAGCTAAAGAACTATAGATAATTCTTACACAGTGTTGCCATGGAATCATAAAATCATAGAATGGTTTGGGTTGGAAGAGACCTTTAAGATCACGTAGTTCCAACCCCCTGCTATAGGCAGGGACATCTCCCTCTAGACCAGGTTGCTCAAAGCCCCATCAAGCCTGGCCTTGAATGCTTCCAGGGAGGGGGCATCCACAACCTCTGGGCAACCTGTTTCAGTGTCTCGCCACCCTCACAGTAAAGAATTTCTGCCTAATATCTAATCTAAATCTTCCCTCTTCCAGTTTGAAACCATTTCCCCTTGTCGTGTTACTACCTACCCTTATAAAAAGTCCCTCCCCAACTTTCCTGTAGGTCGACTTCATCTAATTGTGCTTGAAGAGGAAATCTTCCTCTTGTTTTATGAATGTCTTCTGTTTAAGAATTTCTGTTATAGATGTGCTTCTGTGGGCTAATAGTCACACACACAAATTTGTACTGAAGTTAGCTTTTATTATCTTTCACATTATTTTCAAGAATTTTAGAGTAGATTCAGTTCACATTTCAGTCAGCCCTCTGTTCCTTGTCACACATACCACACCAGATTTTCTGCCAATTTTACTATCTTTATCCTTCAATTAGTCTTTCTCATGGAAAAAAAAAGTGAAATAGTGCAACACCATTCATCCTCCTTTCTTCTAGTTCATTCAAGCAGTGAGTATCTGTGAGCTTGTTTGTGAACCTCTGAGCAACCTCATGAAGCTTTTAAGTTGGCACTGTAATGAAAGGTGGCCTGGATCAGATAGATCTTCAGACCTCCCTTGCAACCTGAATTATTGTATGATTTTTTCTTTTGTGAGTAGTTTCTGATCTTGTTAATCTTAACCAATTCTTTAATGCAGGCTGAGATATTTTTGTATGTTAAGGCAAATATCATTTATTTATTAGCAAAGAAAAAAGAGAGAAAAGAATGTTCTAGCATGAACCATGTTCTCAGCGTAGTATTTGCCCTCCTAATGGAAAATTCACAGTTTTTATGCTGAGAGCAGGTTTTTGAGGAGTTTACCATCTACTCTACTTGGAAAACATCCAAAGCCACACCACAGGATTAATCATTTTGGTCAAAACAATTACAGTCTATTTTTCAAGCAGTCATTTGAGGAAACGTGTAACATTCCATCTGACTTGTCATACAGATCTCATATACTTGAGTTTGTTTACAGGTCTGCCCCCACTGGCATACCCAGAAGCCCATTCTTTGTGCTTTTTGTCTGTTCTTAGTTTTACACTGCCCTTAAACAAAGAGTGTACTGCAGTAATTTCTCCTATGACAATAGTCAAGCAAGGTCTTCCTTGTGAGCATCTAGCAAAGTAAGCTAATTATTCAGTTTTTTCAGTGTTTCCTGAATTGAGATGTTTGCTTTTAATAAGCCTAGAGAGACCTGAAATGGGCTTAAAATGATTTTTGATTCCTTCATTTTATCTCATGCATAGTAATGATGGTGTTCACCTCCATCCTCTCCATCATTACAATCAGCTTCACTTTTTAATGGATCTTTCCTAACCTGGAATATTAAAAAAAGATGTTGGGGTTTTCGTTTGGGTTTTGGTTTGTTTAGGTTTTTTTTGCTTCCAGATCTACTTTTCCATTTCCAAAGGAATTTTGCCTTTTTTTTTTTTTTTTTTTTTTTTAATAGTTCTCTAACTGCGTAAACTTGATCTGATTTTTCTAAGTCTCCCAATCATGTGATCTGGTATCATTTTTACTTTCCTGTTTCTGCTGGTTCTCCTGCCAAAATATGCTGGATTTGTGTATCTTTGCCCTATCTTGAAATATTTTTCTTTTAAATTAAGGGTATGTTTTCTCTTTCAGTCTGGTGGTTTGTTTAAGGGCAGTTAGGTTCATAGAATATGTCACTTGTGTCCAGGAAACTCTGCAGCACTAATTACTATACAAGCTTTCAAAAAAGAGTCTGAATATTGTTGAAAACAAGTTCTCATGCATGTTTGTATTGGCAATAATTGGAAGGTAATAAAGGAAAATATGAAGACTGCAGTTCTGCTGTGTTAGTCAGAGATGTGCCAAAATAGCCCTGGGGAAATTCAGCTAGTCATTAAAATAGGGGGTGTGCTCCCTCAGTCTACTGGTGGAAGTTTTTATTCCAAAAAATATTATTAATAAACAAAAAGGCTGTGATGCCTGCATTCCACAGGAAAAGGTTCTGATCTTTTCCTTTATCGAGGAGTTATTATTATTATTGTTGTTGTTGTTGTTACTTTATCAAAAGCAGTTTGATAATTTCAAATATACTTTTCTGCTTTTTAAGTACATTTGGAGGGGTCTTTTTGGACTTTTGGTTTAGAATGTATCCCCAGGTGAAGTAAAGTATGTTTCCAACCATAAGGTTTCTTGAGGAATATAAATAGCAGGAAATTAAAAGCAGAAAAAAAAATAATAAAAATAAATACACATAAACACACACACAAGGAAAAAAAAAAAAGAGAGAGAAAGCCAAAACCTTAAAGATAAAATGTGTAGGATATATATAGGATATAGTGTTGGTTTTGTTTGTTTTTTTTCATGTTTAAAGGTATGAAACAGAAAAGAGAATCTCATAATTTACTCAAAGGCCATGCTAAGTAAGTCTTCATACCTCTACTGGATAATAGAATCATAGAATGTTTTTAGTTTAGAAGGGATCCTAAAGATCATTTGGCTCCAGCCCCCCTGCTGTGGACAGAGACACCTCCCACTCAACCAGGTTGCCCGAAGCCCCATCCAACCAGGCCTTGAACACTTCCAGGGATGACCACTTCTCTGGGCAACCTGATTCAGTGCCGCACCATCCTCACGGTTAAGAATTCCTTCTTAATATTAATCTCAATCTAAATAATGAATTTAAATCGTAACCCTTTTTCTTGCCACTGCTCTATCTCACAACAAATTCCTCCCCATGTTCTCCCCCTTTAAATATTGGAAGGCCTCCACTTTGTAAGGTCTCCATTATAATATTGAGAGACCTCGATTGTAGGGTCTGCACAGAGCCTTATCTTCTCTAAGCTAAATAATCCCAACTGGAAGCCAGAACCTTTTTGAAAGTTTATAGTATTAATCCATACTCACCTGCTCATGTCATTATCATTATCTAGGTGGTATTGCACTTAGCCAAAATGTGCTAACCACATAGAAGAAAAAAATTTCCTGTTGCACATAGATAAGATTTTGTTAACAGGAAGGGTCAAAAGATGAGAACTACAGTGAAACCTGCAATGCTGTTAGGACAGGAATATGAAGGTAACAGGAAAACAAACAGCAACAACAACAAAAAAACCTTGAGATTTTTGTACTGTTTATTACAAAACTGACTTTTTTTTTTTTTTTTTTTTTTTTTAACTAAATTCCTGTTGATGCCACACTCACTTGTAAGCACTTCTCTTTTCCCTTGGCTCTTCTCAGCCTGGTTAAGAGAGAGACTCCTCAAACAAGCTAAGCATGAATTTGCTTAAGGAAGATTTTCCTTCTGTTAAACCTAGTTTTGTTTGCTATGTGTGGTGACACAGCAATTCATGCACATTCTTCAGAGACAGAGAAGCTCAGTACACTGAGACAGTCCTGCATGATTGCTATTTAACCACAGGCATCTCACAACCTGTTGACCTTATATCCCAGGACTGTAATCGACTCCTCCAGTCCTCAGCATTGTGATGAAAACCTTTCTTCAGATATTTTCTGTTCTACAGTCTTCCATCTTCTCCTTCTGCATGATTTGAAAAATGCAGGAACAGTTACATCTGCCAAGGTTCCATGTGGAATAGTGATTTCCTATGGTGGAAAAATGTGCTCTGCACAGTAATTACTGTTGAGTCAAGTCCATTTAATCTGTACAATGACTTTTATTGTCTTATGCAGTTTGGAAGGATTTGGGAGGCCTAGTCCTCTCCCAAGTGTGTAAGACATCAGTCTTAAAGCGGTTAGAGGTGTGAGAGATGCTAGATTGCTGCGTATATTGGGTAGCAGAATATTTGGCATCAGGGGTGCACAGATATAAAAATGGAATAAAGACTGCAGTTTCTCATGAATATCAAATTAGCTATGATGTAGGCATGGGATAATCATTATACAGCTTTCCTATTCCCCTTTCTTAACTTTGCCCTACATACTTTCTTGAACCTCTAAGCAATTCTCCCCACACTTCTAGCTTGTGCTGAAATGCATAAGATTGCAGCAAGTAAGCACCCGTATTTTTACACATTTTTATATTCATAGAATCTTAGAATAGCTCAGTTTGGAAGGGACATTAAAAGTTGTCTAGTTCCAATCTCTCTGCCATGGGCAGGGATGTCTCCCACAATACTGGACAGACGAGGGCCCCACTCAACCTGGCCTTGAGCACTGCCAGGAATGAGGCATCCACAACTTGTCTGGGGAGGCAGTTCCAGTGCCACACCACCCTCTCAGTTAATAATTTCTTCCTAAGGTCTAGTCTGGATCTACCCTCTTTTAGTTCAAAGCCATTACCCCTTTTCCTATCAGTACATCCCCGACAACAAGTCCCTCTCCAACTTTTCAGATCTTCCACCTAATACGCAAGAAGGGAGATTTCATTTGGTTTCCTATGAAGAGAGCCACTCCATGACTTTAAACTTACAGTCAGATCTGTAAACTCTATCACACCACAAACTCAATCCCAATTCTGGGATTCTCAGTTTGTTCTGTGTTTAGTCTATTAGGGCCATTAGTCTATTAGTCCTGTGTAGCTCTCTAGCTGATGAAAAAAATGTTATATATTAGAAGAGATTCACTACGCAAGTACCCAGAGCACGTGACAAATATTTGTAACTGACGTGCACAAGGCAGATTATTGCCTCTAACTCAAGGGGAAGGCATGAGGAGGGTGCTGTTGACTGGTGTAGACACGCTTCTGATCACAGTTCTTTAGCACAGAGCTCCTACAGGTAAGCACAGGCAGTGGGTGAGAAACTGAGCTGCTGCTGAGCAGTGAGAAATCACCTGGTGCTGCCAGCCTGCAGCCCAGAGAGGTAAGATCATAGCCATGTCCAGTCTCCACTCTTGTAACTCTCTGCCTCATCTGGCTGGTGTCTTCTGTGCATCATTTGTAGGCTTGCAGCTAACTTTGAATGCTGTTTACCCACAGTATCTCACTGAATGTCAGCTGAGTTGCTGAGTTAGCATTTGGTTGGTTCCCAGCAGAGCTATGTGGAAGAGAAATCATGAGATAACTGCAGTATAGACTGCTGTTTCAAGGTGATACTGTGAACAGATAAAGTGACATTGCACAATATTTTCCTATTACTTCCTATATTTGCTGTTGACATATATTTAAGTGACCGGATCCTCACCTTGCATTTCAACAATGGCCTCATCTGTTGGTGCTGGTGAGTCTGGGAGATATTGCATTAGATTTGTGTTCTTATGAATTAAAACTGTGCAAATATATAGCAGTGTGCTTTACTCAATCCTTATTGGATTGTTTCTGACCTCACTTAAACTGCTCCTTTTGCCAGAACTGAAACTGCGCACACAAGAGGAGACTTAAACCAGTGGTGCATTAAATCAAACATAAATAATATTTGTGCAAAGAATTATGGAAAGGGTTAGTAAAATACATGTTCAGAGGCGTTGAACAGTTAGGGCAAAGAGCATCTCATTGTTTTCGAAGCAAGAAACAACGCCCTTGGGTTCCTCTCTAAGAAGTGAGTAGCACCAAAGTGTATGTTGGCAGTTTGCTTGCTCCAGAATCTGAGAAAATGGTTGGTTTGCAAAATTTTAATTCAGGTGTTTTTTTTATTCTCCAGTTATGAATTCCATGTGAAACCTAGAAACCCCCTCGGTGAAGGTCCAAGTAGCAATGTTGTGGCTTTCAGTACTGAATCAGGTACGGACTTCCAAAGTTTTGGCTGTAATTTTATTGTCCATGTTTGTGAACCAACTTTAATCCATTTGTTTGAGATATATGAAAGGTTCTCTTACTTCATTTTGTGGGTTTGATCTTGCTCTTTCTGATCGCCAAATTGGCTTTTTTCTACTCAGTATTAGTAATGGCTGGAAGGTGAGAGCATAAGATGGATTATCTGGTGTTTCCTATGAAGAAACATACTTTAAAGAATGTTCAGTCTTTTAAAGTCAATGTTCCTGGTATTTTTATACTTCTCAAACTCACTAGTATATTCTAATTGGGGGACATCAAGTTTTCCTTTGGGCTACTGTGTTTATACAGAACTTGCTACCTGGTCAAAATGCTGCCGTGTAATAAATAGTGATATCTTAAGGCTGAAAAAATGATCAAGAAATAGTAGTTGGTACAGTTGGTGTCCCAGTATGTCTTCTTCCATCCTGTTTACTCTCTTGTGAAGACATTGAAGAGGTATATACAAGTCTATTTTGAACACTGGCTTGTTCTCAAGTTTAACTACTGTCTGACTTAAAGGTGAGAAGCAGAGATTGCCTTGCTTTCTGTATTTCAACTCCCAGTGAGGCTAACTCTAGTAGACATTAAATGGCTCTGTACAAACTATGTGTCTTCTTTTGTGTAGAAGTAGTTTCTGTTTGATAGTACTTAAGGACCATATAAATAGAAAAAAATGGGTTTAACCTCTTTGAAAGGACTTTCTTAATCTGTATTTTGAGCCAGGTGTAACAATATAATAGTCCTGATCTAATGCCCACTGATGGAGCAAGGGATTCGGCAGGGAGGAGCTCAGACTAAGCCACACATATTTAAAACCATGAATACACTCCTTATAGATTGTCAAAACTGAATTAATGCTTATGCCAGGTGCAGTTTTCACAAATGAGAAGGCTTATGTTCTGTCTCCTATTTAGCTTGGCCAAATGAAGCATTACATTTTATTTTGTCTTAATTGCACACATCCATTTCTCACATTTTGGGTGATCATCGCCAAGTCATTGATGCTGGAGTTTCACACAGTGATGTTTCTTTTTTTAATTCAATGCGAAGGTGAACTTTACTTCCAAAGCTCTTTCTATTTCAACTTATGCAGCCTATGCCAACTGTAGAAGATCACTTGACAATGCTTTTCCATTGGAATAATGGGAATGTTAATTTTACAATGTCTGATTGAATGTTTGTTTTATTTCCACAGCGGACCCAAGAGTGAGCGAGCCTATTTCAAGTAAGCCTTGTATAAATTATTGTGTCTTCTGATCGGGATTTTTTTCAGAAATAGTGTAATTTTAAGGCGGATGGGAGCGGTGGTGGTCTGTACTGCACCAATTAAATGAGCTATGGAATTAAATAGCTTTTGCACTTGAATTAATTCTTTCCACCCATATCCCTTGTCAGGAATACATGCCAGGCTATTTGTTTACCTGAGCAGAATGCAATCAGTGTGATGTGATGCTCCCATGGCAGCCGGGATGGCTTCAAACCAATGTACACAGATGAGCCAAAGACGGCCTCATATTTTCTCAGTTTTGTCATTAAATCAAAGGAAAGACTCCTCAAAATGAATAAGCTATTTCACACTTTCTAAGTGACTTAACAGAACACAACTTGGAGGATATTATTTATCTGCCGTTATGTCTTTAAAAAAAAATCTCTACTTTTGAAGGGCTGCTCCACCTCTGCTTTACGCCACTTGTAAGACTTGCTGTCTTCAGCAGGAGGTGGACTGAGCTTCTGAAGAACAGCAGAGACCCATTCATGCAAACTGAGCTCTTTTTGCAATTGTAATGGACAACACTTTGACAAAAAAACGGACAGCATTTATATCCACATGATTCATGACACTTTTATGTATCGTTTTAATCACACGTTTTTCTGCAAGTTGACGTTCCTGTCTTAATTCCACATAGAAACAATCACTGCATCACATACATTATAAATGAATGTGTTGGCAACACAAGGACATTGTTTCCCTAACAAGTGAGAGCTCCCAACTGGCTTCTCTGACACAGAAAGCAGAAGCAGTTCACTGCATCAATCATAGCTAAGCACACAGTGCTTCCCCAAAATAGCTTTTGTGCTCAAAATGCAGGTGACAGGTGCTATTAGAATATTTCAAGGTGCATTCTGCTCCATCAAGGCTTCTAATTCTATTTATTAGAATATATTTGTCTTATATAATTTTATATAAACTGCCATACCTTAGTATCTTTCTTCTTCTCATGCAGTGGGAAAGGATGCTATCTGGACTGAAATCCCATTCAATTCTGACACTTACTCAGAATGCAAAGGGAAACAATATGTGAAAAGGACCTGGTATAAGAAGTTTGTAGGTGTGCAGCTGTGTAATTCTTTAAGATACAAGATATACCTCAGCGATTCACTTACAGGTAAGAGATGCTCAAGTCAGCGTTGTTCACATAATACACTCTGCAAAAATACGAAGAACTAAGAGGCTTTAACAAGATGGGCATTGTTAAAGTGTGATAAAGTATGATTAATGTAGTCCCTAGACAGATTAATCATAAATAGTAGTCTGCTTGTGCTCAGTAGTCGTTGTTTGATAGTGAGTTTTCAGACTCAAGTGTTACTTCTCCACAATTGTCCTCTGATTTACAGCACCTGTTGGTATCCCAGGGATCTTACAGAAAACCAATAAATAACAGATGTCTGACAGTCAATATCTTATGCTATAATGGCTGCAAATCTGTGTTTAAATCTTAGCCTGGAACAGTTCTTAGTAGAGGATCAGGGCCTAATTTTAGATCAGGGTTAGAGCACAGTCATTCCCATTCCATTGCATAAACTTCTTGTTATTTTATTACTATAGGACTTACAAATACATTACTTCAACTCTAGTGGAGAAATTCCTCTCACCTGCTTTGACATTTTTGTTTTCACACTGCCTATTTATGTTTTTGATCTCTTGTTGTCGTCCTTCTTTTTCCTGTGTTATGTTTTATTACTAACAGCAGCCTCCTGTCCTTAGTTTCTCAGGTGCTGTTCAGTGTCCCACGATCATTAACAAATGAGGTAGTTAAGGCCTGAATCAAGTGACATGTTCTGTGTCCAAGCTGGGGAAGAAGTCTGTAGAAGTATTGGTTTTCAGTTAATTGATAGTTAAGCAGAACTTTGTATCTCATGTAGATTGTAAATGGTATATCTGGAGGTATTTTAACTTATAATCCTTTCAAAGTTCCTGGTTTCCTTCTGCATGAAGTCTTTTCTTGACATCTCCATTGCAATGGCTTTAGTATAGCATCCAGAGCACAAAGAATGTAAAAAAGACCATGTGTAGGTAATGTCTCAGTGTGTAAGTTAGACAGTATGTCCATCACATTGGACTGAGTTACATAGGAGAGGCTGTTTGAAAGAATCATCTTCCATAACCCAACACTGCCCCACCTCTCAACAACTCACAACAGCAGAGCTCAGTGGTCGCTGTGTGTGGTAACAGGGAGTGAAAAGAGAAACAGGGACCATAAGACAGTCTGTGCCAAAGTAACATTAAGCTGCCATCACTGTTCCCCCGTGAGCAGACAAAGAAGGAAAGCCCAGTCATTAATAGTAAGTACAATACCTCATGCGTAAGTAATACCTTGGCAATTATGTGAATTAAAGATGGTTTTGAACAGAGGTATCATTCATTCAGCCGTTGCTGCACTAACCAGCTGTGATCAAATGACAGAAGCTGGCAATGAGGCGTAGCGTATCACACAACCAGCCAGTAGAGGAAATGGCCGTGCTAATTTAGCAGGACTACGCTGTAGCTCTAAATCAAGTGAATTAACACTGCAATGAAAGCTACTTCAATCTTAGAATAAAAGTGTAATATGTCAGGAGCCCGTTTTCCTATTTTTCTTAGATTGGTTTTGTTCTTGCTGGAAGGCTGGTGATTTAAGTTGGCTGGGGAAAGATCATGACAGCCACATTGTATTCATTATACTTGCTAAGCTTGGTTCTTGCACTTGAATTCTTACAAACAGCGCTGACCACTTGTCGCAGTATTTGAAGGAACTGAAATGTTTATGTGGGAGGAAAGCTGCTCTGTGATTTTCTTCCCACCTATTTCCTAAGTGAGGCTGTCATGGCATGGGCCTCCATATTACGGAGGGATAACTTTCAATCTGAAGCCAAATCCTGTCCTCCTGCATTTTACTGTCATACCTTGTCCTGTCGCATTCCCAGGCCCAGCAGAAGTGTATCTGCTAGCACTGCCAGCTGTGCAGCGTGCCAGGAGCAAAAGGTCTTTATTCAACATTATGCTGAAAGTATCTCCCAAAGCTTTGCTGTTGAAGCAGCAGAATGATCTTGAAATTCGGGTGCATTGTGGATACACCATTGCATAAGGCCACCAAAAACTGAACCTCTGCAGGCTTGTTTTTAGCATGAATTTATACTTCTGTTTTT
>PPHD01027118.1:0-11262 GCA_002909625.1 Bambusicola thoracicus
TATATTGGAGTGCAAAATGAATGTACGATTGAGGTCATTTAGCTAAGCCTTTCCAAATGAGTAATTACTGATCTGCTGAATTGAGAGTGGCAGTGGTCTACGGGCAAAGCTTGCCCTGGTCCTACCACGCAAGGCAGACTACAAAACTCCGGATAAGAAAAACAAATACAAACAGAACACAACTAGTAGGACCAAAGAAAAACGATTGTGCTTACAGTTAATCTTAACATGTTGTCTTTCACATGAAGGCAATTGTCATGAACAAGAGAACTTTTCTCCATATTCTTTCACTTTTTAAACAGAGTTTTTAGTCAAAGGATTTTTTTTGACTTCTACAGCTAGCAAGTACAGAGACAAAAAGTAGCTTGACATTCAGTACAAACCACTGGGTGTAGGAAGAAAGGTAAAGAAGTCCCCTGTTCCCGAATAAAATTGTCTGAGTAAGCCATCCACGAAAGACAGGGAGATTTCTCGTTGCGAAAATCAGGGAGATCACTGCTGTGGGGGTATAATTCTTCAAGAAGCAGCATATTTATTCTTTTTTGTGTCACATGCACGGGTCAGAAATACATTATCTAAGATTACGTCATCTAAGAATACGTTATCTAAGATTAAACTATAGAAAGTTTCCAGTAAAAATGATTGCAGTGGTGAATGAGACTGAATTTGTGGACTTCTGTTTTACTATGTAGTAAGATTTAGATTTCCATTAAAGCTGATTTCCTTCTTATTTTGTGTGCACATTACCAGTCTCATGCTGGGTAGCTGCGGCAAGTATCCTTTTTTTGATGGGATGACACCAATCTCCTTGCTGTACAATAGGAGAACTATTGGTGTTTTTTTTTTTTTTTGTTTGTTTGTTTGCTTTTAGTTTGATGAAGGCAAAATTGAGCCTTGAGGTAAGGAGTTAAAATGACAACAGGGTCTGGTCACCAGCATGCTATCCAAGTGGTGCAGAAAGGACAGACATAGCGTGTTTCCAACATCCTCTAGCTTATTTTAGAACTAAATAAAACAGATGCAAATATGATGGCTTGTATACAGCTCTCTGCTTTAGTATTGCAGCTAGAATCAGTGTTTTTATAAGGTCTTTACCGTGTTGGAATCTCATCCCCATGAAGACCTTTGTGCTTCACATGAAAAATTTTGGTCTTTATCACTGTGCAGCTATTGCTCAGTCCATGAGCTTAGCTGAGCTCTTGCGATAGCTTAACTTTTTTTTATTGACAATCAGAAAACAAATCTTAGCTTCATGGCAGGAGCTGATCTTAATCTTGTAGTTTGCTGGGCAGTATTCAATTTGTACAGCTCCACACATATTCTAGAGGCTTTACAGACAAATATAAACCCAGTCTCTGCCCCACGGAATTTGCACTCAAAATACAAGGTGACAGAGCTGGAAAGAGAAAACCAAGAAGAGCTGGAGAGGAGGGTTAGGAGCAAAACTTCGACTTGTAAAGCAATATTAACATCAGCGTTGTGAATCCTGAAGCCACAAAGAAGCTGCTGTTTTGTCGCTTTCACTCTTACAGTGATGCTAAACAGTAACTGCTAGGAGACCCTGTAGGCAGCAGTTGCTGGAGGCCTGAGGCCATGTGCCAGTGCACTCATTGTGGTGCCCCGACCCAGCCAAGCAGCCATGGGGTACAAAGCACAAGATGGTGTGTTAGCGTGACCATGCTGCTGCCGCATGGTTTCCAGGCAGGGACACAGTTTGGGATGCGCTGCCAAATCTCTCCATCACCACAATGTATGAAAGGGTTTTCCCTTTGTCACTGAATGGTTATAAGCATACGGACCAGTGCAGTAGGGCTGTAGTCTACTTTATTCTTCTCAAAAACTACACAGTTCTCTTAAAGCCGTGGAGATCACCATCCCTTGTTGTTGTAGCAGGTATGTACTCAGTAATCTCTCTGTGCTAATTGTTAAGAAAATGTGCTTGGTAGTCCTACGCCGGCAGAATCCCAATTGCCAAGGTAATTAATAGTATTACAGACTTCAAGGCCATAATGCTCATCAGTTATTAATTAGCAATTCATTTTGCTGAATAAATAATACTTATGATCGATGATGGAAGTTGTAATTGGGCACTAGTAGTGTTTCTCAAGGGAACAGCTTTTCTGCAAGTATTAACTGTGACAGTAACAGCTAAGGAAACCAGGGTCACTTAAGAAAGCCTACTCTAAACAGCTGTGATGCAGCCTGGGCAGTTGGAAGCAGCATTGAAGTAGTAGGTCTTAAAGATCAGATCTTGTCTGTGTTAACCAAATGCTGTGATTTGTGTCTACTTTTCTTCTTTTTCCTTTAAGTATTACCTCCTTTTAAGGAAATGTCCTCTATCAGTGTATTGCACCCATTACATTGTCTTTATGATCTTTCATATGCATTCATCAGAAATTCAGAAGATAGTATAATAAAAGAAATACTTTACCGAGTGCAATAACCAGTTTCCAAGGAATTTACTCAGATTAGATCTATTTGAGATTAATAGATTGTGGAAAATCAATGTTATTTTATATCAGTTGATGCAGCGTTTTGGCATAAATAAAGTTGAGCTTAGCCCTCCGCCCCTTGAATGGAAGGAGAAGCTGGCAGAGAAAGCAAATAAGCTGTTAGTTTTAACTGGGTAGCCAACAAAGACGACAAGTAGAGGAGGTCAGCTGCTGACCAGATGCTGCCTTCAATTAGTATGCCAACCCTAAAAGACATTTATCGTTCGGTTTAGAAGGCAGAGCAGCTGAGTCATAAAAGCAGCCCACAAAAGATATTTAAAAGCATTTATAATGGCTAAATTGCTTGAAATAAATTGGCCCTGAAAATAAACATATTTTGTGCAGTCTATGTAAACCCAATTTCTTCTCTCTGTGAATTGCATGGGTTAAGTGGGAGTCTGTGTTTGACAAGACTATACATTTGCTTCATTACTCCACGTGGGTTATTTTTTCGCGTGAAAAGGGTTAACGAACTATCAGATATCATTGCCAACTAAGTGAGTCCCGCATCCTTTTAAGAGGGGAAGATGCTGCAGAAGAACAAGTTAAAAAGCAAGGCAGAGACTGTGTTGTAATGCTAACAGGCAATTAACAAACTCATGGGTGTTAATTATCTTCATACTGTATCATGTTCAATTAGCTCAGCCCCTGCAACAAAGGCAACCATGAGCAATTGCTTTGATAGGCGTACAGTACTTCATTTGTAGTTAATCGGTTTAAGCCTTGCAGTTGCTAGGCTACACCGGTCTCCAGAGGTAAAAAGCTGCACAGATGCACTATGTTTAAATGACTACAGAGAACTGTTTAAACTCAAACCATGTATAACTCTTTATTGATTTTTCACAGAAGATCTCAGCTCTGATGATAAGGTTTTGATATATTTTCCTGCTACCGCCAGTTCCTTGGAGTATTGCAGAAAAAAATCTGTCAATATGCTTCTATTATGATCTCTTGATCTGTGGCTATAAAAACCTTTAGCTGCAGCCCTTATTATAAAATAATGGAAGAAGCAATATTTGATTTCCCCCCCCACACTCTGCGATACGTAGTGATTTTTTTTTCCCTGCTGCTTCTGGAACTAAATTACAGTATGTTCCTTCTGTATTTCTGTGTTAGAATAATACAGAAGAATTTCTAGCACTAATTAATTTGATTGACTCTCAGCAGGAAAGGATCAGCTGTAGCATCATGAACTTTAACAATAACTACCGACTGATGGGCAGTTCACATCAATAAGACCATCACTAGCCTCCCTCACCTGTCACCAGGCAGGGAATGAGCAATAACCACCCCCTGCAGATGCACTGCTTAGCACTTTCTGCCCGATTAGCAATTTATAATGGTGATCAAGAAACAGTCAGCGGCAAATCAAGACAACTGTCTGGCTGCCTGTTTAATTGGCCTTGTTTGCTTTTTGATAAATGGCTCGTGACTGCTATAGGCCCCTGTATTTTGACTTTTAATAGGCCACTGTGATTAGACTACCAACAGATACTAGGTCAAAACCGAGGGAAGGTGCAAAAAATGTTAATTAATATCAATAATAGGCAATTATTAGTTAGACAGAAGGACCTACTAGCTGCGTGCACTAATGACTCAGAGCTAACTTGAAGGGAAACAGTGCCAAATTAGCATAACTGTGTATGCAGGCTGCATGGTGGATCCTAGCAAACATCTGTTATGTGAGCAGTTCAAATAGAATTTTTGCTTTTTGCATGATACCCACAAAACCATCAATTCTTTTTTGGTCATCTCAAGACACTAATAGTACCCTTATGGCTCGTGATCTTGCAGTTGGACTTTGTCAGTCCTTCCCTTCAAAAGATCATTTGAGGGCTGTTTCCTAGATGTTCAGGTTAGTAACTTCCTGTATAAAGGTTCCTAATGCTGTACTTAGAGGAGCATGTACTGAGAGCCTACATTAACCCAAGTGTTATGCTACAAATAATTTCTTTTCTCTTTACCACTTGTAGAGAAAAGAGAATAACAATGTAAAAACACAAAACAACAAACCTCACAAGCAAATGGTGGTGGGCAGTGAAACGTTTGCCTACTGTTGCTGATCATTTTGGGTGTATAATGTGATATAAGTGTCAGAACTGTTACATATAGAGATCATGGATTCATAAATGGCTTAGGTTGAAAGGAACCTTAAAGGCCACCTAGTTCCATTCCCCCTGCCATGGGCAGGGCTGCCACCCACTGCATCAGACTGCCCAGGGCCCCATCCAACCTGGCCCTGAATGCCTACAGGGATGGAGCACCCACAGCTTCTATGGGCAACTTGTTCCAATGCCAGATGAGACACTGTAGCCTCACTACATGCTTGTCTACATGTTTGTGTTGCTTTTCATTATGCTGGGAATGTCACGAATGCAATTACAGAGCAGACAGAGCAGACAAAGCAGATACAAGTAGCAGCAATTCATTTAAAAGTAGCATTTTAAATACACTATGTATGGAAGGGTAACAGCCCCAGATTTCAGAGAGTAATTTATTTCCGCAGGGTTAAAAGTCTAAGCAAGCTGAAATCTTTGATGGTAGAGGCTACAGGAGACTTCTTCAGTGTTTTATTCTGTAAGCAGTTTTATTACGCTGTTGGTGTAAGTAAAAGTCTCCCTTTCACTGAAATGATCGGAATTCCCTTTTAACAGGGATATTCATAATATATGCTGCATGATACTGTTCTGGCTACTTGTTTCCTTTCCTCCTGTCCATGCGCGCGTGTGTGTGATTTGATAACAGGATACAGCCAGTATCTGGAATTGCTCTATGGTGAGTATTTCTGAGACAGCTCAAATCCCCCTAGCGTGACAACAATGTTTTGTCATGATGAAGACACAGTGATGCAGAGTTGGGACCTCTTACAGAGTTCAACAAATGTCTGTGACTGACGCTGCTAGTTCCTGTGAAGGAGTGGTCATGATGGAGATGGAAAAACCTCCCTTGCTAATGGATAAGCCTTCGTTTTAAAAATACATACAACATATGCAGCACCAAGATCAGGTTGATGGTTAGTCTAATTTGAACAGGAATTGACTTTTGTAGCATGCAACACCCAATTGCTGCTGGTATGATCTGATATATAACTGTTTGGAGCAAGAAATGTTTGTGCAGATCTTTCTTCTGGTATTTCAGAATTATTATATGAACTATATTCTAAAGTTAAAGGAAAACACAGAGTCTTGGTAGCTGAGAACTCACTTCTGGTGACAGGATGAGAGGTATGTTGTTTCAGATGTCTTAAAAACAGTGTTTGGGAAAGAGAACATGATCCTGGCACATCCTCTTTCGTAGGATTCAGGTGTCTGGCTGCTGAGAACCCGCAGTGCTGACTGACAGAGAAGGGAAAATTTTTCTTAACAACACTTCACTTGTCAAAAGAAACTTTGCTGGAATCCAAACCCCTCAATTCGAGAGAGGAAAATATGGGAGACTGAAGGATGTAGGAAGAAGACGGAAGGTTGCTTGTAGGGTTGGACCAATTGCTCTGCACTTACCCCTGTGTGGGATGTGCACTTAAGGAAACGCTCTGGGCTTTTAACAGATACAGCTGGCAGGAAGCATAAATGTTCATTTCTCTCATTTTTCTTTTCTGTTTGACCTCTGTTTTTCAGCAGCTTCCTCTGTAGGGTATGTGGACCTTCCCGGTTTTGCAGTTTGGGGGATAGTGCTGTGTGAACATGATGACTTCTCAGCAGTTGCAATTCTGCTTAAAAGGCAACTGCAGTAGGTGCAGGCACAAATACCTTCACCTGTTATGACTGATTTTTCAATGTTGTGTTGTTTATTTGCAATAGAACAATATTCAGGGGCCCCAGAGGAGATTATTGTGTATTACAGTGGTGAAAATACCTGTCCCAAAGAATTTAAGAGCTAAACAAACAAGATGGGGAGAGACATCGTTTCCACTTTCTTGCTGGAAGCATGAGAGAGGAGAGGCAGTGACCAAGGTAGGCTTTGCCTTGCCATCTCCTGAGCTCCAGTTCCAAGTATTACCTGCAGAACTGTCCTCCTAGATACTCCAAAAATTTCCTATCGGGCTTTTAAAACATATTTGTATATTGTGTTTGATGGGTGCATAGATCACCTCTACTCATACAGTATTTTTCTGCTATAACATACATGGACTTTTCTTTTGGATCATATTTATTGCAAAATGAGAACAAAAGTTGTGACTCTGAAGTGTTATCTTGCCACTCTAAGTTGAGGAGCAGGGCCAGTATGAACTATCAGCAAAAAACCCAGCTGTGTTCCAGGCAGACATGGCCACTTCATCTCAGAGGAAGGATACTGTAATGTTAATCACTCATGCAAGAAGAAAAATACTTTATACTTTAGGCTTGTGTAGACAAAACACACCATAAGATGCATATCAGCTTGTTGAGAGTTGTACATGGTGGTACTACGTGAATTCTGAAATATCAAATGGAACCATCATGGATCTACCATGGGAAAAAAAAAAGACCAGGCAAGTCCAAGCTTTAAAAATACTTCTTTTCTTTTTTCCCCCAGAGGTTTTTCCTGTTTGCCATATTAAGAAAAGTTCAAGGTAAAGAGAAGATGTCAACTACAGAGCATATATTTATTTCATATCTTTTGTTATTACTTTCAGCAGAAACTGTCAAATCGTTTCAGATATTGTTGTTTGAACAAAATTAACAGAACATACAAGGCTTTGATTGGTTTGGTGTGAGTTCCTCTGTTTTGGTCATAATTTCTTAATATTCTTTTAAAATGAAAAATCTTCCATTGTCTACTGCTGAATTTTCTTATATTTTTTCTTTATACGAAATATCTGCAGATGTGACAAGTAGTAAAATTTTCTTAGCTTCAAACTTTCAGGCAGAATTTGTCTTGAAAGTAATTTGTTTAAAATGCAGGAGTTCTGAAATCTTAAGGGCATCTGACTCCAGCTCAGTTGTTGTTTGTTATCTATCTCTCTTAAGCATTCTTGATAGCTAGAGACTTAACCAGTCATCTGGAGGAAATAAGAGGAAAACCAAACCCCCTCCTGTAGCTGAGGTACCCTGATTAACCTTTCTCTTTTCTCATTTATTTTACATAAATTATTTTACTAACCTCATCGGGGAAGGAGTTGTGGAAATCTAAGCTTTATACAACATGGTAACATCGTACAGAAACTCACGCATTGTACATGTTTTAGTACATAAGGACCATCATCTGAAAGAGTTCCAGGAGGTTTTCATTTCAATAGGAGAGAAAAGCTTGCCCCAGCTGTTAAGTGGTTTTGTTTTGTTTTGTTTTTCCTGTTCCTCTGAATTATTCAGGTGCTCAGAGAATTGTTTTCTCCAACAGGAGTGAGTAACACCAGCACAAAGAAGTTGCTTTTGGTCTTCAGCTGTGCTGAAAGCCAAAGCAGCAGAGCCTGTTGCTGGAAGATCACACTTCTGCCCTGAGCTCTCATAATTTTTCAACCAGATCAATTCTGACTCGATCTCTTCTGAAGTGCTCTGAATGGAGATGCTCTCTTCATCACACACGCTCCCAAGAAGTTATTTATAGGAAGTGAGTGGCACAGGATGTGTAGTTTCTCTCTCTATTTCTCTCCTTCTTCCAAAGATTTTTGCTTCACACAGTTTTCACTGAGTTCAGGAGGGGATTTTTTTTCTTACTGGTATATGAAGTTAGCATGAGCCAGAAGAACTAGTATGCTGCTGGGGAAACCACAATACGCTGTGGTTTTACATCATGGAGAAGAAAGGGCTGAGCATCCCCTCCAGCCTCAGAGTAGTGTAGAAGCTCCTTGTGACAGTGGAACTGAAGGCTATTTATATTGCAAGACTTCCCCATACTAAAAGTTAGGTTGAAAGGTCTTCCCTTTTGTTTTCATAGAACCATCAACTCGTAATGAAGTGCAGCCTTGTTTTATTATTATTTTATTTTAAAGACATAAGAGGCGCCTAAAATCCAAAAGACTTCATTTAGAAGTCTTGTACTCCAATTCTGCTTCATGAATGGCTTTTGAATATGAAAATCTCTTCTGGAAAGCTGTAAGCCCCAGGATGTTGTTTGTATGAAGTATAAACTTGAGGTTTAAGAGGACACAAGCTTTGCATATCCATGTAAAATGTGAAAAATGCTAGAAGCTCAAAGTAGTTTTATCTGTTTTAATTTTTTTTTGTGAGTAATACCATAAAAGTCCTTTATCTTTCCAAAATAATTTGCCCTCTATTTTTCATGGTTTCTTGAGAGATAGTATTACTATTACATATATGAAGTGAGAAATTATATTGCTACGTGTGTGTATATATAGCACTATTACAAAAATACACATGGAATGAGTTGTTAATAGATATTATTTTTAATGGAATTTGACTCTGTAAGATTTCAATTTCATTAGCCTTTTATTTTAAATCAATAGAAATCAAATCAAAGTGTTTGAGTTCAGACTTTGGCAAAATATATCTCCACCTCCCCTGTTTTGCATAGCATGTATACTGGCTGCCTGGTGCCAGTCTCCCTGATAAGGTAATGATATGAGTCTAGGTGATAACTTCTTTTTCACACAGATTGTTTTTGGCAAGAGAATCAGCTGATGCTTAGCCAGTATCTTTTGTATCCAAAAACATCCAAACAGGTTTAATGTTCTTAATGTTATTGTCCTGATCACAAGTATTAGAAATTTACAAATAATCACAGCGCTACGTGGAAATGAACTTTGGTAGTAGGACTATGATATGCAGACGAGAACCTGAATCATTTACAGCATCAGAAGATAAGTTTAGGTCATAGTCCTTGTTACAGATGGGTTGAACCTAAGCTCTAAGAATTAAGAATAAATAAAGGTGGTTCTCTTCCGTTCTCAAATTTCTCCCGTTGAAGACATCTGGAGACATGTATCGTTAATATTACATGTATCATGTAATTCACGTAATATATACATGTATCCTTAACATTATTAGTAGAAGAGCAGCAATAGGAGCAACACTGATATTGTTGATGTCTGAGGAGCTATTTTTGGCTAGATTAACATAGGAATGGTAGCAAAGAAGAAGAGAGTGACAGATGTGGTCACACAGTCATGCTCAGACTGTACCAGTGCCATGGGTGCAGAGGACGCATGTGGGAGGCAAGCAAAAATTCAGTTCTCATCTGAGCTCAAATCTTGAAAGACTCATTTGAAATCAAATCCTTCAAGTGTATCCATTTACTCTGTGATACCCAATAGAAGACTAATTTGAATGTACTGCTAATCTAGAGATCTCTAAGCATAGGAGTTCCATACAGGGGTTTCCTGAGACCCTGCCTGACATAGTGATGCTCATGCAGCTTGCTGTCTGAGAGGCTGTGCTCCACATACCCACCTTGCACAGAGGCTCAAAACTGCTTTAGCTTTAATTTGGACTCAGACTGTACAGCATGAGGGCCTGGGCGTATCTTTGACTTTTATATTTGGAGCAGGCAGAGCAGGAGAGCCAGCCCAGTGTCTTGGATTAACTCCTCTCTTATGTAGAAATCAAACTCATCGCTGTCAGAAGGAAAGGTTTGTTATTCAGCTCTCTGAAAACTTATACCCTATCAACCCAAACCTCCAGCTTCCTTGAGTCTGTTGCTAATGAGGAAGTAGGACTTCAAGGGAAGAAGAACAGCACCTCAGAATGTGCAGTTTGACGTGATCAGACTAAGGAGGATAGATATTGTTCTTAGCCAAGAGCTGAAGATTTGAATTGCCTGGCACCACTTATGTTCACATGGAAAACACAGACCTCTAAGGCAATGAAAAGGCTTTCTGATTTTCTGAGAGAAGAATGTTGGCCAGCCCCAAGCAGGTTTCTTCCCGTATCATTTCTGTATCTTGTGTTTTTATACAATTGCAGAAAATTAAAATTCAGCTACTTCTTGAAACAAAATGCTCACTCAGGGCTTTTTTAATGATGCTTTTTCAGGATGATCTCAGATTGAAAATGAAAGCAAATACAGCATCTTTACCAGTTCCACTACCTTAGAAAACAAAAGAGAAAGACAATTTGCTTTAGTCTTAAATGTTTTTCTTATAAATATGCTCAGCATAAACCATATAATTTATCCCATAGAAAACAGCAAAATGAAAGACAATTCTTTCACTTCATTCAACATTTTTATGATATTTAAATATGACGATACTGATGCAGTGTGTGAACTCAGACATAATTGACTTTGCGTACAGGCAAGTCAACTTTTGAGATTGCCTGGAGTGAAAGGCTTGTCACCAAGGACAAGCGCCTCCCCAGCATTGAATAGACCTCATGATGCCCAGTAGGGTCTCACAGGTATATTGGGAGCCATGTAGTAGTGAGGTCACTGCTGAGATCTGAACTGACTGGTATCATTCTTCCCTTATCCATGTGCCTCCTGTTCCCAGTTTCAGGTAGATCCTTGGCAAATCTTAATGTTATGGTGTGTATGGGAACTGTTGAATCACGGCCTGAACCTCTGATTGACCACCTGAGGTGAGCGCTGAGTCAGCTGCAGGGGCACAGGTGAACACAGTTTCACCTGAGTGACCAGAAGGGGTGGAGCCATGCTCCACACCTCCTAGACCCCATTTAAGGGTTGACTCCCCAGGAGGAAGGATCACTATCTGGAGATCTTTCTTCTGGGAGCCCTTCTGCGAGCATGGGACACAGGTAAGATCTTTATTTCATTTCTGCTTTGTAACGGGATAATCTCTACGATCCAACACCTGTATACATGTTTGCCAAACACGGTGGTTCAGCAGTAAGGACAAAGTAAGGAGGTGTTTTTTTTTTTTTTTTTTTTTTTTTTT
>PPHD01027119.1:343-11262 GCA_002909625.1 Bambusicola thoracicus
TATGGGATTGGGAGGGAACGGCACGAGGTGGCCACCACGAGTGGGCTGGGGACACGGGGAGGTCCGTGGCACTGGGGTCCCTGGTGGGCGACCATCAGTACTGAGGCAAAAAGGTCACAGGAGGTGCCAGGAGGCAGAACCGAGGGAGCCGGGGCCGGGGGCATTGGCTGCTGAGAAAGGGGTTCAGGGGGACACATGGCCACCAGGGTGGGGAACGGAGCTTTGACGGGGGCAGCTGACAGCGGGGAGCTGGGAAGCAGGCAGCTGGGTAGGGGGAGCAGCAGCGAGCAGAGCTGCTGCCAGGAAGCAGAACAGGCCCCTGGTGCTGATGTTGTCATCTGTGTCTCTGTTATGTGTTATTTCCAGCTGATTGGTAAAGATGGAAAGAGGGAGAGGAGGAGGTGGAGGAGGAGGAGGAGGAGGAGGAAGGAACGTGGGGGGCTCCGGCCTGCACAGGAGCATCTATTCCCAGTCCCAGCAGCAGTACCATTACACGGCCCCCTCTCAGGGGGGCTGCATGGAGATCCAGGAGCTGGCCTCCAAGAGGGTGGACATCCAGAAAAAGCGATTTTATCTGGATGTGAAGCAGAGCTCCCGGGGCCGCTTCCTGAAGATCGCAGAGGTCTGGATCGGGAGAGGCAGGCAGGACAACATCAGGAAAAGCAAGCTGACGCTCTCCCTGTCGGTGGCCGCCGAGCTGAAGGACTGCCTGGGCGATTTCATCGAGCACTACGCCCACCTGGGCCTGAAAGGTGGCCACAGGCACGAGCACAGCAATGGCAAGGAGCAGCACTCGAGGCAGCGCCAGCAGCACCCGCCGCCCTCGCCCCCGGGCTCCGTGGGCTCGGAAGAGCACCCTCATAGCGTCCTCAAAACAGAGTACATCGAGAGAGACAACAGAAAATATTACCTTGACCTGAAGGAGAATCAGCGGGGCCGCTTCTTGCGGATCAGGCAGACGATGAGCCGGGGACCTGGCATGATTGGTTATTTTGGCCACAGCCTGGGACAGGAGCAGACTATTGTCCTTCCGGCGCAAGGGATGATCGAGTTCAGGGATGCTTTGGTCCAGCTGATTGAAGAATACGGCGAGGGGGACATGGAGGATCGCAGGGGTGGGGGAGATGAGCCCCCTGAGCTCCCTGAGGGCACCTCCTTCCGGGTGGACAACAAGAGGTTCTACTTTGATGTGGGATCCAACAGGTATGGCATTTTTCTGAAGGTAAGTGAGGTGAGGCCACCCTACCGTAACACCATCACAGTTCCATACAAAGCGTGGACAAGGTTTGGGGAAAATTTTATCAAGTATGAAGAAGAGATGAGGAGAATTTGCAACAGCCATAAAGAAAAAAGGATGGATGTCAGAGGGGACAGTGGTGAAGAGCAAGAGGGTCTCGAATAGAGTGCACTGAACTGGCCGTCTGGCAAAATAAAAGAAAAAGCAGATATTGGTGAGAGGGACTCATCTATAGTAATTTGAAGTTGCCCCGTTTTGTTTTTTTTTTTGTAAAGTCCTTTTCTGGTAGTCTGTACTAACTCCAGTACATAATATTATGGGAGTCGGGTTATCATGCTATATTACGCCCAAAACATCTCTGTATTTCTTAAGAAAGTACCAACCTCCCAAGTCTGTATGAGTCAGCTTCTTTGAGTGTGGAAGACTATGAAAGTTTGCATATCAGCAAAAAAAAAAAAACGGCATTCTGACCTTTAAATAGTCTAGATAAGGCTTGTGTTGCACTTCAGCGCGGTGCAGAAAAAAGCCCTTGCGCTGAAATGTATCAGTTTCTGCTTATGGCAGTTTTTCTGGAACTGAACTCTGCCTGTACTCGGTAAAAAGGCTGAAGAGCTGAGCCATAGGGCACTCGCTGCAAAAATTGTCTTCATGTGAATTGCTCAGACATGTATGAGGAGAGGGAGATGTTTAAAAATTGGTATCTGCTGGTTACTGAGTTTGAAATGATGTTCTGTGTGGGTGAAATCTCAATAACCAGTCAGAGCTTTAATACTGTGCTAGTGGAGAGCAGAAGATTTGTTATTAATCTCATAGTTTTGTGCTAACCAAATAACCTGAGTATCCCAGGATAGTGAAACTGTGCTCGAGCGCTAAGCCTTCCAAATTAATGGCAACAAGTCATAATCCATTCTTCATGTCAGTGTTCTGCCCACGCAGGGCTGATGAGTTTTTTAATGCATTTCTCAAAATTTCAAGAGCTATTTTTGTAGCCGGGGTGTTGTGGGCTCTGGCAGGAGGCTGTGGAACGGGTGTGCTGAGCCAGATGGCTGCTGTGATTGAGGTTCCAGGGTTCCCTCCCAGTTGTGAGATGAACGCGGCCATGATGTTACACACACGAAGACAACACCTGGACATTTCTCTCCTCCTGCTGTGAGGAAGACCTTTGGGGGGTTTGGTGCACCATTTGATTCGTATCAAAATGCATCTCTGTCCTATCAATCTGTAATGCATTTTCAAAGCCACGGTTAAGGCTGCGTCAGATTTTCTGTCACGTTGATTTTACAGATGTTATTAGTACAACATAATACCAGTGCCCTGCCATCACCTCCTTCCTGCCCTGCCGAAGCTGGAGCTGAAATCCAGCAATTTGATGCCTGGTTACCGACTGCTAGTTTTGTGCAAAGTCCGCTGGCAGTTCTGCAGCCTGAACCTTACAGTCCTTGCCAGAAGAATTCTCTGCTGGGAGGGAAAATGCATAGAGTTAGCAGGCCTGAAGACTTTGAGAATTCTTGGACATTTCTTAGAAAACAGATACATATCATTCAAGGGGCTTTTTCAGCCATTGGGTGCTGGTTCCTCTCCTTCTGAAATCACTGGGAGTTTGGTTGAGCTCCAGGTACTTTAAAGAATGTGTTGCCCACCTTTAAGGTTTTTTTGAAGGATGTGTTACTCTGTCTAGTCAGATATTTATAATCACTTGCATTGTATTTTGCAAAGCGGCCAAGCGTGCGTGTGGACCAGGTGTTTTCCAACTCAACCATTCCACTTTTTTTCAAATCTGTTCAGAAAGGTATTTATCTTCACTCTTAGTCTGGACCCACCTGCATGCTGCATGGCCACACTAAATCCAAAAGCTATTGCCTGTTATGACATTAACCATAGCAAGAGAAGCTGGGGAGGCAGGGGTGGGAACTAAGAGGATAATCTGGACTTTATTTTGGGTACTAATAACAGTCAATCTGATTTGACTTTAAAAAAAAAAAAAAAAAAGGAAAAAGAAAAAAAAAAAAGCTTGCACCAAAGTCACCAAAGAACCTTTAGGAAATGTTACAGTTGTGACAGAAAGTAAGAAAATTAATTTCACTGTTTTAGGTGATTTGCCCTTTACTTAAAACTACATATAGCAGTTACAGCAAGCAAACGTTTGGCTTAGCATCACAACAGCCATCCATTTCTGCACAGACTGCTCTTTCAGGTACTTTTTCAAGTCTGTAAGAGATTTTCTCATTCCACCACTTGAACTGCTAGCAGACCACAATGAATCAGCTAGAGGCATTATGGGGTACTGGTTCATCTTTGCTTCTAGGCTTTTGGTCGCAACGTTTTTAACAGGTTCGGTTAGCAAATCATTACAATAACTTCTCGTCCCAGTTGGTGTGAAACCAGAGTTTAGCAAGGAGTCCTGGATGCACAAGTCAGCGCGTCGCTGGCTGCTGCTGCCCATCACAGTGCCTGGAGTAACAATGAACTTATCACAGATCCCAACCAACTGGAGCTATGAATGTACAACTCTTTTATGCTTGCCTTCCCGCTCCCGTGTGGCACTCCTCCCCTACGCACTCAACATCTTCCAGTCCAAGCCCACGTCTGTGTCAATGCATCGTAAAAGCTGCCGCGTTGGAATCTGCTTAGGTTAGGTGTGTGTAGTAAGTGGTCATGCGTTCCTTCTGTTGCTTTGATGTTAGTAAGGAAAATACCTGCAATGGGCAAAGTGATTGAAAAGGCCTGTTTATTCATCATGTCTTTTGTTTAAAAAAAAAGAAAGAAAGATGAGATGCAAAATGGCTCTCGTTATTGCTACTCACTTGCCATTTTGACAAAAGGGTAACTAAATGCAGCTGGCTGTATCTTAGACTGGTATCTCTGTGCGTTTAATCCATTATTTTTTTTTTAATCTTCTTCCTGAGTTAATTAATTGGCCTTCTGATTGCATTAGTGTATTGTAAATAGCAGCCAGGAATCCAGTGTTTGCTGGCTGTGAGGCAGGGTTGGGTTCTGTGGGATTCACTAATGCATGTACTCTCCCCGTGTGGGATGCACCTTAGTATCCAAAACTGGATGGGATCTTCAAGTTCACAGCCGACTACCAACGGGTAAACCACTAGCAACAGGTTTCCACGGAAATGTAAAGCGCTGGTGCTTGCAAATATTGTCATTGGAGGATAAAACAGACTAACTCAAAATGTAGCAATGCAAGATTGTATCGGTTAGATTTGGAAACGGGTTCATCATTATTTTTGGCAGTGCATTTTCAACCTCTGAGAGCAGCAATAATGTAGGCTGCTTGTGTGCAGAAGGGCCCGTTGCAGTGCTTGGGAATGCTGTGTTCCTCATGCATTTCAAATGTTCATTCCTTGTGCCCTAAAACTGCCATGTCCCTTAAACTTGAGAAAACACAAGCTTATTTGCACTAGAAAGAACGGCCAAAAACAATTCTAGGAGGACAGGGTGAAGAGTACCAGTCTGAACCTTTTTTCTCATGAGAGAATTTCCTATTGAAGTCCTCACCTCTGTTTCAAAATTGTATGGTCCAGACAGAAGTCTGTCAGTTCAATAAGAAAATCCTAATGCACTTTATATTGTGTAAATAATAGGGGCACGTTTCTGCCACTGGTCTGGCAGGGGGTGCTTCAGCATTGTAATCTGAATCCAGAAGAGGTCGTATCCTGCGTGCATGTGTCTGATACGGACCTGTTGTACCTTCTTGACCTAGTTCCTCGACAGGCGTGGTGGTACATCTCCTCTGAGCTCATCAAAGCGGGACACTGAGATGTAGTGTGCAGTGCTGCTAAACAGCCTGAGCTGGTAGCAGTGCCTTCTGCGGCTCTCTGGGAGCTTAGGTCTGCTCTGAACATTGATGCTGAGCCTGACAAACAAGATTTTCAAGGATGTAGCATGGGCCACACCGAGTTCTTGTGCTTAGCTTTCCCTTACATCGGTGTGGACACTCATGCCGTCCCTCAAGGTCTTGTTTTGAGAATAAGGTGTTTTGGAAGCTTTGCCAGCTGACGCCCACCGGCTGCGAAGATGCAGCCATTCTTGGCAAAAGACTAGCAGAGCAGCACACAAGGGGCTGGAAGGCTTCCTGTGGCCAGGTTCCCCGCATGGCACTGCAAGGAGGTGACAAAAATCACATCCTGGGGACATACGTGGTGGGCTCCACCCTGAAAGATGCAGCCGTGGCAGTAATCTGCTCTTTGTCATGTTTCTTGTATGTACTCAATATATAAAAATTCATATTCATGTATAGGCATTGATATATTTATGTGAGTATATTGTAGCCTGTAGTAGCTCATAACAAAATAATCTATTTATCTGAAGTACACAGTCTAAAGATGGGGCTTAAAAGGCAGTTTCTCATACTATTGTTTTGGATAAACGTGTTATTTCACTGAGAGCACTTTGCCTGCTGCTTATCATGGCCCTTTTAAGATTTTGGCTTTTAGGCACTTTCATCTCTTAGATTTTCAATGAGGCTACGAGAAAAACGTAGGCAAGAGAAGGGAAAACTTTACTTCGAGGCGCAGTGCAGGTAAAGCAAGAGCTGCAGGTAACAGCCAGTTGCTGCCCCACGGGTCATGTTGCATTCCCGTGCCATTTTAAAATCCCTCTACTCTGCAAATCTTTACAGTCATAAAATATGCCACTGTAAGGATAAAAAAAAAAGTTCTTTATAAAAAAGATCCCAATCAATTATCCCCAAATCAGCATTGGCATCCTTTTTTTTTCTGCTGAAGATGTTGTAGTCCAGTGGTTGCACCATTTATTTTCCAAGGCCTGTTCCAGTGACCTAAACTTGTGGGAAAGGCAGCTGGTAGTGGCCAGGAAGCCTGCTGCTCACTTGACTTGCAGCTCTTTTATCCATGTGTAGTAATTTTTCTAGCAGAAAAGAGTTTATTAGTGTGTATTTTTATTGTGCAGACTTTGCACCCTGTGTAAAATTAATGAATAAGCAGGTTTTAGTTCTATTGCATACTTTTTGCTGTACATATGGTATATATATATACATTTTAAAGTAATTCTTAAAGAAAAGTATACCCTCAGTTTAATTTTCTATGCTGTTTCCTGCAAAATTAAAATGTCCTTTATTTTTAATGACTTAACATATTGTGATGCCTAAAATCTGCCTTCCCCCTCCTGCTCCTTCATTCCTTTTAGACAAAGGTTGCATTTGAAATACCTAGTTTATCCAAGGAAGACTGGAAGTAAAGGCTACACTGAACACATCACAAGCTACTTGCATGTTAGTCCTCCTCATGGGTGCTTTGAGCAGAAATCATCTGATGGTGGCGCAGTTCCAGATGTGGTGTTTGCTGGGCGCGAGCCTGATGTGCTTGTGTAGCTGTCCTGTTGGGCTCAAGCCTCAGACCTCATCATGCTGGATGGGGACCTTGGCAGAAGCCTGAAGTGGCTGCAGGCTAAAGCCGTTGTCATCTTCAGGAATTATGCTCTGCATGCACGATGACTGATGGTGCTTTTTCCGTCCATGGGGCTGTAAGGCATTGTCTCCATTCAGCAGTGGCTGTGTCACCTGTATTTTTCACACTACCCATGGTGATGTCTTGTTGACCCCACTGTTGTGTTATTTTCTTCTGGAGTTGTGAAAATTTCATTGCGTGGTTGCAAACCCAAGCAGATCTGAGTAGGTGGAGAAGCAAGACCCACCTGCTTTGCTTTGCTCTCTTTCATGGGCATGCAGCCCCTATGGGGCTGCAGTTCTTGTGAAGCTTTGCAGTTTCTCCCTCCTTGTCCAAGGTGCTCATAGTTTCTTATCTCTTGGCCTGTTGGGGCTATGCATGTACAGCAGCGGACATCTGTGGTAATTCAGACTTATCTAAAGCTGGCTGAGATCCATAGGATCACAGGAAAACACCCTGGGCTTGAGGGCATGAGGTGCTTTGAGGCTCAGGCGTTTGGAAGAGGTTGAAGCCATGTCTTTTGCCGCTGTTTTTCCCAAACCCACAGAAGCTTTAATAGGCTGACATCAGTTTTTACTCGATAATTCTGGTGCTACCAGTTGCTATCGTGCTGGAGTTGTTTTCCTGATATTTTCTCATGCGCATGCTTGGTTCCCCACCTATATCTCCGTCCAGTTGATGATGTTTTAAAGCATCGAGATAAAATAGGATGCCAGGAGTTACGGAGAGCTTGAACAGCACCTGACATCTGTAACTTGGCTGCAGCAGCGTGGCCAAAGCAGTGCATTTCCACTGGCATTCCTCTAATGAAATATGGCAGGGGAAATACTTGTAGGAATCACCAGGTAGGTTTTCTTGCTGGCACTCACCGGAGAAGCTAGAGGCCTGGCTTCTCCAACAGAGTATTCTTACATCTTCATTTCTTTAATAATGTTAAGGAAAGTGGTAGGTGACATTGAATAAAAATTGTTTTTCCAGAAATGTCAAAGCATACTCTGAGGTTTCAGAACTTGGATGGCGCTTTGGCATTTCTTGATTAATGTGATTAGATTATTCCTGCTGCGTGCCAAGGTGCCGTGCAAAACATAGGCCAGCAGCCTCAGGAGCCTTGTCTTTACATTAACTTCTGGAAATCTATACACTGGTGTTATGCTCTGGCCTTTTTGTGTGTGTTGTACATGTTTTGTATTCGTACCACCTCCAGAGGTACAAACATCGGCCCAATATTGAGGTACCCAAATACTACCCCAATAAAGCTCTCGCTAATGGCTTTGTAATCATTTCCCTAGTTGACAGGCTACCTCAAAATGCTTCATGAGGCATGTGGGAATCACTAGCTCTTCAGAATGTGGGCATTGTACCTCCTTTGCAGGGATGTATGCTGCCTTTTAAGTGTTTAAGCCTGTCCTACGCACTACTATCAAATGGGAAGGGTCACCAGCTCCTGCGTCCAAGCTCTTGGTTAAAGATGTGGCTGTGAGGCTGGTCGCTTAGTCACTGTAGGGCAAGTCCCTTCCACAGGTAGAAGGGCTTCGTGTCTGGCCACTTCTTAATCTTGATCATTTGTCCTGAACAGATTAATTTGAGGAAAAGATACCTTCCATGTCAGCTGCTGGTTAACCTTGAGTTCCTGCACGTGTTCCCATCTGGTGGTTGTTTTCAATGTGTTTCGTTGGCAAGAAACAGTGGGAGATGGGGTTTGTGAATAGAGACAAATGCTTCCCACCGAGGTAGAGGAATGGAAATGCAGGAGGGGGTGGTGGACAGCAAGGACAGGATTCATGCCCCAGGGAACTGCAGAGCAGCACTTCTGTCTGTGTTACGAGGAAGAGGTGGCACTGCCAGCACTTGAGCCCTCCTCTTTGCTCAGGTTCAGCCAAGCTGAGGGTAGCCTAGGCTTGTCCAGGGGCACATGCAGAAGCTTAGGGAAGCATACAAGTGTTGGTTGCCTGTAAAGTTTGTCCCTGCTATCTCACTGTGTGCAGCACTGTGTGTACGTTTTATGCTACAGGAACCAGTGGGAGTGACTTCCTTGTTGGACAGCTGTTCCTGTGCACTGGGGAAGAAAGATTTGAAGGATTTGAAGGAAAGAAAGGTTGGCTCCACCGTGAAAAGAGCTTTTCAAAAACATGTTCTGTGCCATTTTTTGCAAAGGATTTGTGCAGTTTTTAACAAAGCTCTTTGCAGGTGATCATCACTGCTATAGCATTTCTGTGCCTGGAGCCCAATGCTTGTATTCTGAGGCCTGCTTTACAGAAGTAGCCAGTGTTAGCAGCTGTTGAAAGCCATGCTTTGCTTTGAACAAGTGAAGTGCTGTAATAACAGCAAGTACTCCACATATTCTGTCAGCATCAAAAACTGGGCCTCCTGTAACTTTAGCTTTATTCTGCCTATGCCTATGTTCCCCCGCGTTACAATGAGCTGTAGTCAGTGATACCTCCCTACCTCAATGGAGTGTGAGAAAGTTGGGTTCATTTGGCATTGCAGTTTTTGTGATCAGTAGTGGCGGTCTCTAAAAGAAAAGCAAAGAAGATACAACATACTGGGTAGGTAGGTCTGCAGTGTTTGGAAAGTACACACAGATAAGGCTTGGAGAAGTGCAGAACGATGGATCAAAAAGAAATCCACATGCTCGAGAAGAAGAGGCAGTTGTAAAAGAATTGTAAGTCCAAAGGTCAGAATTTAAGGTTATTCACAGTCCTTAATACTGGCACTTTCTGACTTTTACTTAGTTTTCCAATTTTTTTTTCTCTGCTGTTTTGTATAAACTATACTGGTGTATTGTCTTCTTGGAAAGATGTCGAGTTGTTAAGTAGATTTGTTTTCGTGATCTTGAATGACATCTCACAAGTTGTACGAGAACTCCTCCATCTCAGTGTCCCCTCATGAAGGAAGGACCAAAGAAATATAAGGGTGAGGAGGACAAGTGGATATTTAATAGGATGTATTGCAATGGAGTTGGCAAGGACCTTGAGAGAACATCAACAGTGGTCCCCCAGGCAAAGATTAGCTAAACCAGACCCCTTCCTCACACTGGTCTTCAGTCAACTAAACCAGACCCCTTCCTCACACTGGTCTTCAACCTGGCTGGAGCTCGGGTTGAAGAATGGCTCAAAGGAAGTATCTGACAGTAAACTTAAGTCCGCTGTTGCAGAGGTGTCTACAGGTATATGTTTCAGAGTCCACACAGCACAAAGGCATGTGTAATTCTTCCATTTAAACAATGTGAAAAAATTTGCTTTCCTAAAACCTCTGGCAATGGATATTCACAGCCCCCCTAGAGAAGCTGGTTTCAGTGGTTCACCCTGCTTACTGGTGGATACCTTTCCTCCTGTCCAACCTGCGTTTCTCACGCTACCATCTTATTCTGTCTCTTTTAGTTTTACAGGCCATGTTCTCAAGAGGAGCTATGGAAACAGTTTGTTTCCTTTCTTGCTTGCAGCTCTTTACATAATTAAAGACTGTTGTCAGGTGTCTTCTCCATCCTCTTCTAGGCATTTATAAAGCCTTCCACCAATGGTGGTTTACAGCCCTTGCCATGCTGATTCTTTCTTTAGGCTCTTTCTGACCAGTCTGTCTCTTTCTTGCACACAGAATTAGAAAATCCAAAATCAGGAGACGTACATGTGTTGCCATCTTACCAGTCTCAAGCAAATGCATAACAAACAATTTAAGATTTTATATACTCGATGTGCTGGGTTTTGCAACAACATGCTTGCTGACTCGAGCGCTGTTTGAAATGGTGTCCTCTCAGCTCCTCTGTGGCCTAGTTAGAACAAAGGCGATCATTTTTCAATCTTTGCAGAGAGGTTTTTTTCTGCTTTGACACAGAAGCTTGCATTTATCCTGACCAAAATGCGTCTTATTTCTTTTCAGATTATTTCTTGACCTTGTCAAGATCAGTCTCGATTCTCAGTGCTTATGGTCCTTCCCAGGGATGTGCCATCTGCAGGTTAAATAATTATTATCCATCCTCAAATCATCAGTTTACATGTCGAAAAGAGCAGTACCCAAGGCAGGCAGACCTCAGCAGGACCTCTCTTGGTATCTTCCAGCAGACTGACTGTGATACTAATTAAACGGGCTAACTGTAGAAATCATAACCTGTTCCTCCTTTAGGCTGTTTCTTTTTCCAACTGTTTACTTTTTTCTTCTTCCTGTTTTTTTCTGCATAGCCTACATAGAGTCCAAACAGTAGTTCTTGCCCTTCTGTAATAGTTTTAGAAAATTGGGGCTATTAAAATACCACAGTACACATTTTCCAT
>PPHD01027120.1:0-11262 GCA_002909625.1 Bambusicola thoracicus
GCAAAAGACAACAAGCAGAGAGAAGCTCCTTCCTGCTTACTCACACCGTGGAGACCCCAAGAAGGAGCAGATGAGCAAGTCAGGCCAACCTTGTCTCTGCGCACTTTGTTACGGACGTGATCCCACAGCGGGATGCTGCCGGCACACACGCGCTTCCCTGTTGAATTGGACCGGTTCCTGTAGGTGTAATTGTGGCAGAAATTCCTGAAGACCCCTTGTAAGGAATAGTCAGTGACCAACAGCTCCCACATTTTGAGACTGCAGAAAGGTTCAGGAGGCCAATGGGCAGAAGCGCTTTGCTGCAGCACTTCAGCGAACCCGAATAACAGACTGCTTGCCAAGAGGGTTTGCTTTTAACTCTGGCGGAACAGATCCGCCCCCGCCTGTGTGCCTGGCCAAGGTCCCTACAAGTTGGCCAGAACCTAAGCTGTTCTCCCCTGAATTTCCGTGATGGAAGTTTGGTTTCTATCAAACTGCATTCTTTCCCAGAATCAAGAGGAAACCATTTCTGAAGTGTCTGGTTTCCTATGAACAAGCAACCACGCTCAGTATTCCTGAAAACTTGACCTTCAGCTGTCTACAAAGCTGCTAGGAGGGCTCTGCTGGTAGAGGCTGCCACAGCTAATCCTCCAAGCTGGAAACAATTTTCTATCTGCTTGCAGAATGGAGTTACTGAGAGCGTTATTTGTAGTGGAGACTACTTACGATTGCAGGGAAAAGAGGGTTTTGAATACGTACAAAACAGTTAAAGGAGAATTCTAGCATGGCCCAGTTCATTTAAGCTAGCAGGTATTACCAGTTCTACTTAGGTTATGGGTACAGAACTCCTACTGCTGTGCAAAACAAAAGCAAAGTAAATAGACATTAAAAAATATGAGTCCAAGCCCTACTCCTTCTCCCCAGTGAATGTCAAACAGGGAGAACCAGCAAAGCAGTGCTCTGGTCAGGAGCTCACAGTGACTATTTCCTTGCTGGCTAACAATGGAGACTGACCAAGGACTGCTGGTGCACCAATTGCTGCCTATGCTCCTCTGTCTCTGAGCTCTGTTGCAGGGCTGGAGGGACCCTGTGCTCCCTACCTGCTGTTTGACTGTTGGTAGAGAACAGCTTGTACTGAATGGAGGCGGGTGGAGGGGGTCAGGCTGACCTGAGCCAACCCTGCATAAATCAATGGCTACAACAACAATAAAAAATGAACCCCAGGTGCTTTTTAAGTAACAAAGTCAAGTGGATGAAAACCAATAAAGGAGCAACGCTTGAATAAGTTCTCAACAGTACTGAATGAAGCAGGAAGTTAGGTTTAACAGTCTGACAGAATCACAGTAAGAAATAATAGTGTTAACGGGAAGCAGAAAACATAATTTACACCTTGAGCAAGCTTTTAGTCCCAGACCCTACAGTGGATCAACCTTCTGAGACCAGCGAGAGCAGCACAGGGAAAGGGCAGCAGGAGCAGGCAGGTTACAAAGCAGACTGACGACAAAGAGTTAGTGAGTGTGATGCTCCAGCACAGAGAGCGGCCTGTGACAAATGGGGTCATGCTGTCTTTTGGCCTGATTTGGAGATCAGTGACCTGGAAGAAGGAGCACTGAGTAGAAGAATGTAATCTACAGAGAGAGGGCCAAAAGGAGGCTGTGAGTGAGCACAGAGCCCCTGTGTCACCAGCCCAAGGAGCACTGAGGCACTGTGAAATGGCCGCCTCCACATTGATGTGACAGTGAAACGTACTGCACCTCTAAACATTTCCTTCAACCAGTTACTGGGTTTGAGTGACAAAAGGACCCACCTCATCCCCACCAAAAGCATGAAAGATTGTGCTGTGCGTCCATGCAAAGAGGACAAGCCTGCTAAGAGCCTTATGGGCTTGTTTGCACAGCCCCCACTGGAAGTGCATGCTGCACAGGAAAACATAAACAAACTGGGCTGTGCTCCCCCAGCACCTCCAGGCCTCTTGTGGCCCACTTTTTTGGCATTGGCAGTGGCAAGCTACAGCCCTAAATTCACTAATGAATCAAGCAAATGCCTCTCTGTATCCTGCACAAAACACAATAGAACAAAGCAGCTTGGCACCGCAGGGATTTCTGAGTGCAAGGTTCTAGTGCTCATAGCAAATTAGCAATGAATTAAGGCACGCAATTAGCGTACAGAAGTCAGCAGAGGCTGAGCATGCAGAACACAAAGTGGCAGGGACCAGGAGAAAGGAGAACTGAGGACACTGGTCAATAGCAAACGCAAGGCAGGCACTAAGCTGTCCGTGCTTTGTCTTAAGAAATCACCACAGACAGTTTGCTGATTTTTGTCCCCCAGAAGAGACAAGAAAACATACAGAAAGTGGAAAAAAACAAAGAAGCATCAGCAGAAGTGAAATGTCCAGGAAAAATGACCGACGCAGCCCTAGTGTTGGTGTGCTTTATGTTATTTATTTGCATTACTTCCTCCCTTTATTAAATCTCCCTGGCAACTTCACACTCGATCAGTTTTTAAGTGTAACTGATGTGTCCTACGTGTTGTCAGAGTCTCACTGCTGCTGGAAACTCCCAGTCCAGCCATAACCCCATTCTTCTCCGAGCTCCCTGCTGACATGTTAATCTTTGCCACCATCACCCCTTAGACATGATCCATTGCCTTCTTCATTTCCACCCCGTTTTCATTGCTGGGATACTGTTCTGCATGAGCAAACTGTTTAAAGGAACTCAAGCGTGTAAGAGGTTTTCTGAGTTGACACTTGGGAGGTACTGCATGCGACAATCTGCTTTACATGGAAAACAAACCTTGATGTCTGTGAAATAGCCATGTGCACCGCTATGAGACATCCCAGATAATTAAGGAGATAAGAGCGATCGTTCTGCATGGCAACAGAGGAATGATGGTGCGCTGCTACCACTGAATGACTGCTGTGAGGTCAATATCCTCCCTGATTTTCCAGCGCTGCTGTGAGGGAGAAGGAAACAGTTTGCCTGAGCTGATCATGCAGTAAAAATAAAAATAACAAAGGAAGTGGCATATCTAGGAGGCACCAACTGGAGGGGATGGATCAGGGGACGAAGCACCAGTTTGCTCAGGCAGTCTATTCCCAAGGCTGAGGTCAGTACTGCTGATATATGTGCTCACTTGCACGCACAGTCTCAAGACCAAACAAAGGTAGCTACACACAAAATGCGGGGAAGTGCTTGCCACAAGAAGTATAAACCTCAAACAGCAAAAGTGCCATCTGAGTGCCAAAGACAGATTGCAAGGTAACAACAGAAAGAAAAAATAGTTCAAAATCAGAGACAAACTGAGCTTAAAACAAAGCTCAGCCTCATGCTCCCTGCTGCAAAATACATCTGTCCATTTTCTTCCCAAACTCCTCACCAACCTCAGATTCACAGTGGCACCTTCTCCCTGCATTTCTCAGTGCCCAAGGTGTAACAGAAGCCCCCATCCATGTGCACATTCAGCGCTGTCGCTTCCAGGTCTCACGAGGATTTCACTTTCTACCTGTACAGGAGCTGCTCCCATATTAAAACCTTGCAGTTTTACTTCTGAGTGAGAAAATTTGCAGATTGGCAAGCCACAAAGCTCTTGCTCGTGGCCATAACAGCAGGTAAATAAAATATTCCATAGGAAGAGAAAATATGAGCAATGGGAGCTACTAAAGTCACTGCCCATTCCTGGAAGCTTGTGACCACATGGACCAATTTCCAGTCTTCCTTCCTCCTGTGCCGTTATGCAATGGAGAGATTTAATAAACATTTCACAGCCCAAACAATCCTCATCTCCCTGATTCATTTCTCTTCCTCTCTGCAGCACCAAATGTGGTGAGTCAGGAATCCCAGCAGGGGGAAGCTGCAGATTTACAATAATAGACACATGGCTTGAGAACACATTAAGATTAACCGACACAGAATTTTCCCTGTTTTTCTCAGCTAGAGGATGCAGACACGACTCCTGACATTCCCCGACTTCTGAACTATGGGGAATTTTGGAAAAAACTCACCCAACTCCACAGTCGTTGCCTTCAGACAAAAGAGACTTTGGCTGCATAATAACAACACCACGACCTGCATAGACTAGAAACTCCACAGTAAACAAAACTTCTGAAAGAGTAAAACCAATGACAGGGAATCTTCAGCCACAGACACTGATCTTATTTTGTTACTATCATCTCTTAATGGAGAGAAATCTTTGGAGGTTGGATTTAAAATGAGAACAAGATAAAACCCTTTCCTAATTCTTATCAACCCCAAATCTCACCAGACCCTCTTATGACTTAGGTTTGCTGTTACTCAATAGTGTTAACAAGCCACGTGATGAAACAGAAATCGCTGAGAATTGAGGATGTTCAGAAAGGTCACAAAGAGTCCTTAAAAGCTGCAATGGGGATTTACTGAAAATGAGAGGTTTTCAGTTTGCTTATTGTGATAAAACGCAGCACAGATTCATGCATCAGCCAAAACATTTCTATTGAGTTTTGTTAAGCTTTCCAAGCTGTTTACATTTCTCTAAAAGAATCAAGTGATTGAATTCAAGTGCCACCAACAAGCCTTTGTACTTATTAACTTCACGTAAGATGTTTTAATACCACGTACACATGCTGTACACCTACTCCTGTGAGGAAAAAAATGTCAAACAAATTTAAATCTTATACATTTTTTTGATCTATATAACACATCTGAAGACTTTAGAAGGTCAGTGATTCCAGAGCTCTCCAATGAGAGCACACAAATCTCCAGGGCATTTCAGGGCTGAAAACTTGCTCTTTTGTAGTTGCTCAGCTCCACAGAAAATCAGCCTTTGTCAGCAGAAGGGACGCACAGATCTCTGCTTGGCCTGAGAGTCACCTTCTACTAGCAGTTATTGATTTGTATGTACATTATCTTCCAAACACCCACCGTGCATTTGGTGACAAAGCTTTCCCTGAAAATAGGGCTGTGAGGTGGGGGGAAGTGGGGAAGAATGGGCCTCATCAACCTCATTTAGACAGCAAACCCTTCTAGAGTAACAGTGAGATATGATCCTGCACGCTGCCCACAATCAGAGCTGCTTCTGAAATGCCACCGATGGCCTTGGCCTGTGTGATTATCACTCACATCCTAGAGAAAGCGGTTATCCAAGGAACGGCAAAGACCTGAAGGTAAATGAAGGTGAACCAACACTATTTTTCTGCACACCAGAAAGGAAAAGCTACCTGGGCAGGCTACAACAGCCAGTCCAATGTAAAGAATGTGTCCACAGAGCAAACGCTTAAACATCTCCCTAAAGCTGTGCACAGACAGTGCAACAATCTGGAGGAAGCATAGGAACACGTGTTCACCATGACAGCACCCAGTGAGAAGCCAGATTTCTTCTGCACGGAGCTTCAGCCCTTTATCACACAGCAGCTCCTGGAGAGCAGCACCCACCTGCAATCATCCCCTTCTCTATTGTATTTGCTACACAGACAAAGCGCCCATGCTGATTCACAGTGGTGGAAGAGTTCAAAAAACCCATTTATCTCAGATGCAGTCTGTTGTCATGGGCACTAAACTTTGGACATGGCAGTTATCAGGACAATAACCCTGTCCTCCAAGGCCTTGTTAGCACATCAATCAACTTCCAGCACACAGGGAAGGAGGGAAGGTAGTGTTCTTCTGTGTAGTATTTTCACTGCTTCCTCTTTTGTCTCAGCAGTACCCAGGGCTCACTGCAGCTTCTGTATACTCTGCTGGAAGTGTTGAAATTAACAGGGAAATCAAGAGATCAAAACTTATTTTTTTCTGAAAAGAACATTTTTTCTAATAAGGGCACTGAAGTAAGCAAGGGGGACAAGGCAAGAGGGAAAAGGCTGTTGACTTCCCACTTGTGAATCACACTGTATTTCTCACTGTCTGGAGGAAAACTCCCGGTGTTGAGACAATCAGAAGGCAGAAAAAAAACTCTCTGGGATGTTCCAGGATTTAAAAAACCTGTCATGTTTTGCAGTGATGGTATCAGGGACAAGTTAAGTGCAGTCTTACCTGGATCTGTCCTTTTCCCATTATGCGATCTGTGCTCTCTCCATCCTCTTTGGTGAGCTTCATTTTGTTGTAGCACTTTTCATAGCACAAAATCCGCAGAGTCTGTGAGCCTTCCAACTCAATCTCAAACTCCTGCAGGGCACCAGAAAAGGACACAACAATGAGTACACCACAGCAGGACTTTCAGTCTCTTAATAATCAGGATATTATCCTTAAAACTCTTCAGGAAGGAGCACTTCAGGTCTGGCAAAGAACTCCCTGATGAAAATGGTCTGAAAATAAACTGAAACTTGTGGCCAAGTTAGAGACTAGGACAGTTGACTTAGCCAAAAGGTTTCACTGACATGCAGCAAAGCATCATTTAAGGAAATAAACTCGCCTACGTTCCTCCAATTTTGCTCTCCAGCAGGTCTGCAAGTTGGCTGTAAGCAGGCATATGTCTCATTCTTTCTCCTCACAACAAATAAAAACACCTCCAAAAAAATCCTCTTTCAATATATTTTCACTGATGTCTTATAAAAAAAAATAATAAGCATATCTGTTTAAATGATGAGATGCTGGAAAACGCAAGACTCATCTTGTACTGACAAATTTATTTAACTCCATCCAGACCAAGAGAAAATCTGTGAGAAGGAAATAGAGCCAGGTGGATCTGCCATCGATGTGATTGCTGAAAGGCAGCACATGCTGCACAAACCCAAAGCACACAGCATGGGCTTCAGACAAAATGTTCTTTCATTTGCAGTTTTTCCACCCATCATGCACGGATGTCACATGGAAAACACCACATCAAGAACAACCCAACGTACCTCATTCCAGTTGGGCTCTGTGGTGTCTCTGTACACTCTGGTTTTGGCCTTGTTCACGAAATACCCAAAAGAATCGACCTCTAATGTGCAATACAGATCTGAGAAAGGAGAGACAGACAGAAACTTCATAAAAATTTCTAGAACCTCCTATCTTACATTAATCACTTTTGCGGTGTTTCTTCATTTAGTACCAGTAACACTGGCCAATGCAAATTTTGTCATCTGGACCAGCAGAGTTGCTTTTACGAAGCCGAATTACCAGTACAGTGGTTTAAATAACCTCAACACAGACAAGCCTTTCACCTCTATCACAAGTCTGGTGTGTGCTATTAACTAGTACTTCCCACATCAAGCCACAGTGAGCAGGTTTACACCAATGAGAAATGAAATTTCCCTAGGTAGATACCAGATCCCATCAGCACATCAGAGCTGATGTCACTGGCAACAGCATCTGCATAACATCCCTCAGAGACCACATTAGGGCCGAGTCATCAAAACCTCATTATCTCCACAGTGTTTAATTATGTGGTACCTAGTGTTTTTGAAAAACTAGTAATGAACTGCAGACACTGCCCCTATTTTTATGTTTTAAGCTGTGTTAGCCAGTACCATTGCGTTCCTCTAAATTTATACCAGTGTCCCAATTTCACCTCCAGTTCCCCAAATCACCGCTCCTCATCATCATCCCAGATGCTGCAGTCCTAAATCAATCCACACCCAGCTGTCAACAGCACCATTATCTCCCCCCTGCTATCTAACATCCCCCAACACCTCCGTGTTACAGAACTACAACTCACTTGAACTTTGCTTGAATCCTGTGGCAGAGTGGACAATGACATTCAGGAATCCATAGAGACCTGGAGATTCATCATCTACAGAACAAAGCAAAGGAATGATGTTAAATTCATAGAGAAGCCAAGAGAGAAAGACAGAGTGATGAGTTAATTTTGCAGCAGTTTATGTCCCTAAAATGGATGTAGCAGGAAAATGTATTCTAGCTATTTATACCTTCTGGCAATTTGGGGCTTTTACAATGCCACTGCTAGGGTCAGCAAGACAGCATGGAAGAAATACAAAGGACAAAAGTAAAATATAGACACAAAGCCTATACCAGCAGGCTAAAAAGCAACATAGGATGGTCTCTGACGCAGTGTCCTAGATTTGGAAATCATCACCAGATTGAAGCTGTAGCAGAAAGAAACATTAAGAGTAGCTCTAGGGGAAATGCACAAAGGCAGGCAGAGACAGGTTTTCACTGCAGCTACACCATATGAAAGCATAAACTGTGCGTCTTACCTTCCTTATTGATAGTGAGGGGAATGTTGTGGACTGTCTGGAGTTTCACACAGGAGTTTGTCAGCATCTGGAGCTCCACCGATGTGAGTGAGAAGCTTTTAAAGCCTGACAGAAATCCAAAGGAGGAGCAATTAAAATTCAAAGCAAAGGCTGGATGCATGCTCTCTCATTCTGGGCTGCTCCCTGGGCAACACTCAGCAACAGTACCACAACGTTCAGGTCTGTACTTACTGCTGCAGCCTATTTCTGTTTAAGGCATGTTCAATTACTACAGATTTAGAGTAAAATGTCCCAAAATGGTTCTGAGGAATCAAGGGGCACCCACATTCTTGCAAAGCTAAAAAACACCCATATGCCAAAATAAAAGTCTCTTTGGTCAAAGGGTGCAGTTGTTTCCTCCGGCTGGAACTACACTTCTCTACCTGTAGGGTAAATGAGAGATACTGCTCCCACACACTGCCTACATGGTATGGGAAGCAAAATTCCCACAGACAGGCTCAGATGTGCAGAGACAGAAGACTTTAAAATTCCACTCTGAATTCCAATGTGTGGTTCTCTCTTCTCAAGAAACCCAGCCCCACTCCGTATCCTCTGGATACAATTTCTTAGATCACACCATTTGCTCCAAAAGCCAGCTGAGGGTCACTCACATTTCTTCTGCTGCTCCCGGATGTTCTCCCTCCACTCTGCCCTTTCATAGTCCGACGAAATGAGGAACGTGTAACTCTATCCAAAAAAAAAACAGAAGAACACCGGGTATGCATTAGTCTGACCCACCACTGAGAGCTGGCCTGCCTCCAATATTTTCTCCAGCAGAAATTCTTGGATATACTGCTCTTCTGGTACTCTTCCCATTGCCCTGCATCACAGCTTTGTCAATGACAGGCAGGGCTCTGGCACAGTGCCATGTCAGCAATGTGTCAGCAGTACCAACGCACAGACTCCTGCAGTCAGAGCCTTCACAGGGCTCTGCCCTGCAAACAGCAGCTGTGGCCCTGGCAGCATGAGGTCCCACGACAGCTCTGCGCAATTCCTGACAGCAGTTGCACCATGAAACCCAAAAGCTTCCATGATAGGCCAAGACACTGATGCAAGCTGAGGAAGCAGTGACCAGCTTCTGAATTCTGACTAGTTTGTAACAGGATCCTGTGACAGTCCTTTGCCTTGTGTGTGCTAAGGCCACAGTGATAAGCTCCAGTACTGTCAGAGCAGGTGATGCCTCTGGCACACTGAGAGTCCTGCAAAGCTAAAAGGAGATGATTCTCAGCACCTCTGGTGCCAAGTGATTCTGTGAAGTGCAGCACACAGCTCTGAGGAGGCAATCCTGAATGCACTATGCCTTCAACCAAAGGGGAGACCAAAAGGGAGTAGCTGCAGAGCTTTTTCTTAGGTGAAGAGGGCAGTTGCTATTGCTGTAACAGGACTTGTCCAATCACAGGCAGGTGCTGAGCTAATAGATTTATATATATGTGTGTGTGTGTGTTTGTGTGCTACATTCAAATTAGTCACGGCCTTGCAAGACATTACCATAACCTTCAGTGTAGAAAGAGTTAGGTGTATGCTCCTTAGAAAGTGCTTTCAGGCCAGACAGAGGAAAACGGGATCTCCTTATACAACACACATGCAAACACACAGAGCCCTTTAGCATCTTTCTGGTACACAAAGCCTGAGACAGACCAAAAGGCCACTCACCTTGCCATTGCGATTGTGCACCCGGAAAGCCATGTTGGGAGACATCAGCAGCAGGAGTGATTCCTGTTCTGAGAGCTTCTTTTTCAACCTCTCAATGACCTTGCTGCCCTTATTGGCCCTCTGAATGGTGAGGGAGAGAGGGAGACAGAGAACATGCACATCATTTTCCTACACTTGCTCCCATTTACACCAACACACATTTTCAGACCCACAGTCCCTTCCCTCTAAAGGAAATGAGGATCATACTCTGACAGTCTGAAGCCAGACTTTCCAAATATTGGTATGCTACACTTCCAGCCCTTCTCATGTCTATAGCATAAGAGCTCCATTTTCAACATAAATGCCTGGAAATAATCAAAGGCAGATCCACGTAAGCAGAGGAGCAATACTTCATCTTTTGTTGTTTCTGCCTCCCTCAGAGGAGGCCATCATACTAACAGCACACCAGGATGAGCAACGATGGGCTGTGCAGCAGTCTAGATATCACTGACAGCTGAGCTGTACCACAAATCTCTGGTGATCAGCCTGTTTTAGCAGGATTCTCCATGCTGTGCAGCTCTGGGAATGTTGCTTCTATCAGCATCTCACCTCAGCAGAGATACTGAGACTGTTCTGTATGTGGGATGCAATGCTCAACCCTTTTTTACCTTTTCCCGCTGGATATCATTCTTGATTTGTGATATCTTGATCTTCATGGCATCCAGTTCCTCATCAGGTACCAGTGGGATATTGGGCACTGCCTCAGACTCATCCACCATTTGGAAACTAAGGTCAGTGAGTGGGATGTACCATTTGCAGTCATACTGCTGGCTTTTTCTGAAAGACAGAAGATCCAAACCTTTACTACTTACTGGTGCTTGGCAAACACTCCCTCTTCCTACAGGTCTTTCCTCATTATGGCTCATAAGACACAGACGTAGGGGCAGCTTCTTTATGACTTCCACATCAGAAAAAAAGTCTGGTAAAAGGCTGCTTTCCAGTAGGAAAGCCAAGAAGGGCCTATCGCCGGTATATTGCACAACAAACTGCTTTGTCACCTAGTTCCTTCTGTCCTAAAAAAAAAAAAACCACAAAAATCTTTTGCACACCCTTTCAATCCTCTGCTCTGCCTCTTCAAAGCCTCCGTAGAGGCAGAGTTTGAAAGCAAAGCCACGTGTGTGAATGGATGGCTGCCTGTGGTCCAAGCTCGGGTCTCTCCTGCTTGAGCTGGGATGGTCGAGTGGGGTAGAAGTGTACAAATTTCCGTGTAACTCAACCAGAAGAAACTACACCTCGTGACTGCCATTCCACAGTGCTTTCACCAGAATAGCTTTTTTAATGCTTCGTGCTATTTATTCCCTTCTTCCCCCTCCTGCCAGTAACAGACATTCTTGGGAAAGTCCCACTCTTTTCAAAATTACTTCCCTGGAAGTACGTGCCTCAAAAAGGACACGAGCAACTTGTTGCTTGAGGAGAGCAAGGAGAGGAGTTTCTCAGAGCCAAGGTTT
>PPHD01027121.1:0-11261 GCA_002909625.1 Bambusicola thoracicus
CACTGCACTGCCAGATTTTGTTATATTCAGTTGCACTGACATAAATTCAGAGGCGTTTTCACAGGTGACAACATTCTGTCAAGTTTATAGGGCAGTAACTGGGATCAGAATGTAAACTGTCTGTTTATTGTATCTAGCTAAGGAAGAATAAGGAGAGAAATTTGAAAGAGCCAGTGGAATGTGTGAATAATTTTCTAGAACTGCTATACAGTACCAAGGACCAGTCTGTCTGTCCTTGTTTCCAGCACTGAGCAGTGCACAGAAGATTGTTTAGCAACTCTAGAATAAACTGTTCTCAGAGAAAATGTGTTTCTCTGCCTCACCAAATATAGGCTGATGTCTGATTTCCAATCCTTATTGGTGTTGGCATGTTTTCACTGGAATTTTTATATCTTTTTTCCCCCTTCATTTTTGATTCTGTATATTAGAATTCTTGTTTGTAGCCTAAAGAGACATGAAAAAAGGTATGAGGTGTTTCAGAGCTGCTGGGAGATGGCAAAAACCTCTGTCTCTGTGAAAATGTCAATGCTTACATCTCTTTAGGTCTGATTTTCTACATCATTTTAATGTGCATACAACTTGATTGCATATTCACAAAAGAAATAGTTTTGGCATATATAATTCCTTTTACTGAACTTTCTCTCGTGATGGCCTTACATCCCTTGCTCTTACTCTTACGCATAGCCACAGTTTGTGAGTCTGACTGAACCTCTTGGAAATAAAAGTGCAGACATGCTGCAAATGGAACTGTCCTCCCTGTGACATAAACACATACAGAGTAATTTATAGCGTGCTTATTGGAGTATGAAATGCCACTGAAATAGCCTGAGTTCAATGCTACTCCCTACAGTTTAAAATTTTTGGCAAAGTACTTTTGCAGGTAATGATTCAGGCTTTAACCTTACTGCTGCTCCTATAGCAACTACTCTGCTACTACATTTTCATTTCTGCTCAGTGTGCATTGGAGGAGATGAAAAGGGAATCTGCTTTAATAAAGAATATTCAGTGCAAGGTGAAGGAATGTAAGGTGTTTTGCCTTTTCTTTTCTTATCTGGAAGTGGACTCCCAAAAGATTTCAAAATACCATTGGAAAGAATTATCTGAGAGTAACCTACAACTATTCAATAAACAATGAGATTCAAAGGGAATACAGTAAAGGACTTTCAAATATAAATTTTACTGGTAGAATTATATGTGTGATGTCAGCTCAAGATATTGCTGCTATTAAAGAATGCCAACAAGTCAGAGTGAGTATTGATTTCTACAGCTGGGGTATTGGCTTGTGTACCCTTCATACTATAACCTGAATGTAGAATCACAGTATCACAGAATCATAGAATCATTATAGTTGTAATGACCAATAAGATCACCTATAAGTCCAACCAGTAGCCCGTGCCTGGGACTGCTCTAGACTGTGTCACTCTCTGTGACATCCACCCTTTTTTTGAAACACCTCTAGAGATGGTGACCCAACCACTTCCCTAGGCAGCCTGTTCCAATGCATTATTACTCTTTCAGAGACAAAATTTTTACTAATATCTAACCTGAACCTCCCCAGCAGAACTTGAAGCCATTACCTCTTTTCCTATCACTGTTACCTGGGAGAAGAGTCCAGCTCCCACCTCCTTTTAGGTAAGTAGTAGAAAACAATAACGTCTCCCCTGAACCTCCTCTTCTCCAGATTAAACAATCCCAGATCCCTCAGCCACTCCTCTTAAGACCCTTCACCTGTTTTGCTGCCCTTCTCTGTACACTCTCTGGTTCCTCAATGCCTTTCTCATAGTGAGGGGCCCAAAACTGAACACAGTAGTGTAGCTGTGGTGTAGCTCCACAACAGCTAAGTTATAGGGGGACAACCATCACCCTGCTCCTGCTGGCAACACTATTTCTCATACAAGCCAGGATGCCATGGGCACAATGCTGGCTCATGTTCAGCCAAGCATCAACCAACAACCCCAGATCCTTTTCCTCCATTCAGCGCTCTAGCCACTATAGCCCAGTCCTGTAGATGCATGAAGTTGTTGTAAGCAAATTGCAGTACCCAGCATCAGGTCTTGTGAAAGCTCACACCATTGGCCTCAGCTCACCAATCCAACCTGTCCAGATCCTTCTGTAGGTCTTCCTAGCCCCAGGCAGGTCAACACTTCCTCCCAGCTTGGTGAAATCTGCTAATTTACAAATGGTGCACTCAAAGCCTTTGTCCAAGCCATCAGTGAAGATTTTAAGCAGTACAGTCCCCAGTACTGATCTCTCAGGAGCACCACTCATGAACAGTAACCAGCTGGATATTCACCTCCACACTCTGGGCCTGGCCCTCCAGCCAGTTCTTTACCCAGCAAAGGGTGCACCTGTCCAAGGCATGGGCTGTCAGCTTCCCCAGGAGAATACTGTGGGAGACGGTGTCAAAAGCTTTGCTGAACCCTGGTACATTACATCCACAGCCTTTCTCCCATCGACCAGGCAGATCACCTGGTTGTAGGAGGAGATCAGATATGACTGTAAACAGAAAAATGGCCAGATTGAAGAGTACTTAACAAGTCATCCAAGTCAGGTTTCTGGAAAAATGAATTTGTATTTGTGATATCAATTCAGAACATCAATTCATTTTCAAATCTGGTAGATAACTGGCCACCTGTCTGTAACTTCTAACATCTGGAGAGGACAGGTAGTCTGCAGACCTGTAAAAATGGAAAATAATTTATTTTCACCCTTGGCATTGATTTTCATGCTTCTCAAAAAAGAAAGTATGATTATCATCACCTTATTATTTTAGTTTTTTGTTTCTGTTACTACCAATGTAACATGTTATGATTCATTTTAAAGATCTACACATCCTTACTTTTGCTGTCTCCTCTTGCACTAAGTTTGATTGTGGGTCAGATATACTCATTTCTTTCAGAGCAGTGTAAAAGTGTTGTGATGAGGGTACTTAATTAGGGCAGAGATTTGACTGTGTATTTGTTTTTAAATGTTGTAGAGGATGCTTGCATTGCAGAGCACTCATTCTTAAAACAAATATTTCTTTATTACTTGTGTTTTTTAATTAGAACCATTTAAAGTTTTCTTTTAGAATCATAGAATCAAAGAATCACCAAGGTTGGAAAAGACCCACAGGATCACCCAGTCCAACCATCCATGCATCACCAATAGCCCTCACTAAACCATGTCCCTCAACACAACGTCCAAACGTTCCTTGAACACCTCCAGGGTTGGTGACTCCACCACCTCCCTGGGCAGCCCATTTCAGTGCCGGACCACTCTTTCAGAGAAGTTGTATTTCCTAACGTCCAGCCTGAACCTTCCCTGGCACAGCTTGAAGCCGTTTCTTCTAGTCCTATCACTAGTTACACGAGAAGGATCTAAATACATTCTTTAACATAGTCTGTTGTGTCTTTGAAAAATAAAATACCCAGATATTATGTCTTAGTTCTGCATAAATCTTCATATGATATCACATGATAAGCAACATAGATGGTTATTTAGAACTCTCAAACCTTGACTAGTCAGACTAACATCAGTAAAGATATATGAAATTTGTGAGCTACCAAGGGAATGAGAATTATAAAAGATACTGGATCTATATATACAGGCAGGAACTGGGTAAATGGGAAAGAAGAGTGTTGTTAAGTAAATGCTTCCTGAGTGAAAAGGTCACACTGTACATTTCAAGAAAATGAATTTGGCGTATGGTGGGATATGGCTTAAGACATTAAGCCTACAGTTACTCACGTTGAAGATAGACATGGACAATTCTTCAATTGCTCCATTGTATGCAGGTGATGTTACATGCAACATGCAGTAAACAATTGTAACAAAGCCAAAACAGAAAACCAGATTTAAACTAAAACAACATCCATTCTTCCAAAACTCAACTGTTCCTACCAAGCTTTCTGGGGTGATCTTAATCCTTCTCCACCATCCTCCATTAAGAAACAGTATTAAGGGATAAGAAATGCACCTTCACATTCCCAGTAGTTACATTTCTAGCAGTTATCTGTCTAGTTTTCCATAAAGAGGCTGTTAAACTTATTATATCTTCACCAAAAGTTACTGACTTAGGCAATAGTGTGATGGACAGCATGATGTCAAATGCAAGCACCCCTGTGGCACATAGATCTGGATTACAAAAAGGTGGCTGTTCTCATAATCACACTTCTTCTACACAATCTTTTTAGCAGTGCTGTCTCCGCTGATCCTGCAACTTAAACACAAAACTCAAGTTTCCTGCTCAAGTGAAGTTTATCATAAGCAAGCTGAGGTATTTTGATATTTGACCCGGTAAACAAATAAACTATGCTCCATAAAGTTTTTTTTTAAATCTCTCTTGAATTCAGATGGATTATTTTGTTTTTTTAACGGTAAAATTTGCCCTTTAAAAATCATTATCATAATGGTACAATGACTATTCCTTCAGAAATATCAATGAATGTATATTTAATATTTTATTTTCATCACTGCATTCAATATTATTGAAAATATTAATGTTTATGTAAACGGTGAACCTTTACAATAAATTCCACCTTCCTTACAGTCTTCTAGGGATTGATGTGTAGTATCTGGTAAAGAACACCGCTTTTTCCCTCAGGTTATCATGATTTAGATACTGTGTTTGCAATACTTAGTAAATTAATACAATATTTCTGTGAAACCTTCTTAATGGCATGCAGTTTTGGGGCCCTGAGCCCAAGATTAGACAGAAGAATGATGAATCTGATAGAACATTCATTTAATATTCAGACCAAGACTGAAGAGAAAAAACTGAAAAATAGAAACATCTCCCATGTTTAGGTTGTAATCAAGGACTTGTATTTGTCCCTTAAAAACTTAGAATTTTGGGGTGTAAAAAGGGTCTGTAGCAGCTTGTTAACTTCTTATTTCAGTGGTGCCAAAAGGCCAGTTCAGCTTCTAGCATGTGGAAGCACAGCCCTGAGAACATACTGAATAATATCTTCATCCTCACTATTTGCAGCTAGAAATTACCAAATCATACAGAGTTATTGGCCATATCCATTCAGCAATATCTGTAAGATGGACAATTACTTCACAGGTGGCACCTAAGGGGGCATTCCTTGTGGGTCATATCTTCTGGGTTAAAGCAGATTTATTGTGGTATTTTTGGTACAGATTTCTACTTGAGAAACATGGGAAAATACACAGAAGAGTGACTCCACCATAACTAAATGAACATGAAGATCTCACATCCCCATAACAAGTAACAACACAAAGAAAAGTAGCACAGGTTCTCTTTCTGCAGGCTTTATATGGTATTTTCCAACTCTCTTCGTGCAGCCCACACACATGATCACTAATGATAAAAGCAAACACACTACATGTGCAAAAAAGGCCCCCAGTTTTGCTAGAAGTAAAACAGCACCTAAATTTAAGTGCAGTGCTTTTAATGTAACGCTCTGACTACTAGAAATAATCTCTGTTTGATCCAAAACATGAGGCATTCTAATCACACGTACACATCAGGAAGCCAAGGAGAAAGGTGTTGGAACTGATTTATACCAAAATTAATTTATCTACCAGACAAAAACCAACATGTCCTTCACCTCATTTGAATTCTTAAAACCCTTTTCTCCTTTTCTCTCTGATATATACATGAAAATAGTAGCGTGGTTTGAACTGTGCAACACTGGACAAGGAGTGAAAAAACACAAAAGGTCTGGGGAGAAAGAGTCATGCTGATTAGTTAGGAAATACAAGCTCTTTCCTAAGCATACTTGTACACAATGGAATCTGTCATTATACACTGCTGCAGCAGGGTAGGAAAATTCCCTTTAAATGGTGTGGTTGTGTGCAGAACACTTCAGATTTATTTCATATGTACAATCAGAACATCACTATTTCAGCACAGGGAATATTATGTTCATGATCTTCACACACAAACTATATTCATTTACCAACATATTTGAAAAAACAAGAAAATCTAAAATACTGTTAATGATTCAAGATCACAGAGATTCAGGCTCTAAATTAAGATGTGGCCTTAGCAGAAAGTGCTTTGCAAGAAGGAAGAAGTAATTTTTATTTGTCCTTCGGAATCCCACACAACAGAAAGAATGCAATTAAAAGGCAGTTGGAAATGCATGTGGCCTCCCAAAATTATTTTCATAGGATTTCATAGACAGCTCTGAGTAAAATAGGACCTGGTGCTCACCAATGCAGAGGAGACCCTTAACAAAACTAAGATTAGAGGCACTCTGGACTGCAGCGACCATGCCCTCGTAGATTTTGTGATCTCAAAGAATGTGAGCCTGGTAGAGAGCTGAGTCAGAACCCTGAACTTCAAGGGAGAGAAATTCCATCCGTCCAAGGAATTATTGGATGGGATCTCCTGAGAATCTGTCCCCATGGCCACAGAAATGGAACAAAGTTCGCAGCTCTTTAAGGATGCCTTTCTGAGAGCAGAAGAACATAAGAGGGAGGCATTCAAGGCCAGGTTGGGCAGAGCCCTGGGCAGTCTGATTTAGTGACTGGCAACCCTGTCTGCAGCAGGGAGAGTGTTAAAATATTATTAATGATTAAATTTGGTTAATAAGTGGTGAGTATTAATACCTTATCCCTTAAGCACTCAACCTCAGATATGGCTGCTGCTTCTCAGAAAGGGTATAGCTGAAATTAGGAAATTCAAGCAGCAGTGGTGGATGTGCTTAGAAATAGATAAAAAAATTGTATACAAGAGGAACAGGAAAGAAGAAAACTGTCCTTAGGAGAAAGTGAAATAGAAATGACGTAGAAGTTGTACAAAACCATAGAATGGTATATAAAAAGAGAAGGGATGCACTGATTCACTTCATCATTCAATAAACCATAATCACTAAATGCAGCCAGACAGTACTGTGTGTATTTAAAACCAATGGGTTATATTCCCAGTGACATTCATCTAGCTAGTGGTACTCATTGCACACTCAAGAAGGCACCACTACAGCCAAGAACTCTGCAAGTCACTGACAAACTAGGTATATTAAGAAAAGACTAGACAGCAAGTACTAAGCATTAAAACAGCCACTAAAAGCTACTTGTTGGGGAGATTAAAAGCTTTCTAACTGTGGAGTAAAGAAATCTTTAATCTCTGTCTTTCTTTACTAAGTATTACAACTGCTTTCACAACTGATGATTTTTAAGTTATTTTATACTGAATTATCAGTATCAGCTTCACGCAATTTGAACTAATTCTTCCTCTGTTATTCCAGTTTAACATTTCTAATTTGTCAGTTCTTTCCATTGTGCCACTATTTCCTGAACAATTTTCAGCTAAGATACATCATGAGCATTTCACACGACAATCCAAAAACGCTAAAGATTTTCAGAAAGGGGAGAAAAATATATCCTGATCCCTAAAATATGTTTAACATGATTTTATACCTGGACAGCTCATCTCTGTAGATGCAAAATGAGCGTGCATCTTTGAATTTCATACAGATCAAGGTAAAACGAAAGACCTTTGCACATGAGGTCTGAAAACTCCAAAAATAAGATCTTCGATGTTTACCTTTCTAAAAGCAGAGAGGAACAGTCTTGCTTGGATTGTTAGGAGCAGGTATGAGCAGGGTGATAGGTAGAAGCTCAAAATGTATGTATAATCTCTGCAAATCTGACCTATGATTATTCTAGATGAATATCTCATACATGTTCAGAAGATTACTGTTTACCTTCTTCTTCTCATATTTTGCTGGAATCCTGAGCTAGCATTATTCATGAACTACTTAGTTGTAAAAGCAGATCAAACTTCAGCAAAAAGTATCGCTTTCTACCCAATGCAGTTGCATTTGCTTACTGAAATGAAATGATCCTCCAAATTGTGTATATGTTAGACTGATGGAAACTGCACTATATAAATAGTTAATTGCTTGTTGTTGCTTTAAGACTTGTTGCAAAATGTGCCTGGAAAGATAAGCAATTTTTTTTTGACTCTCTGAATGATGTGCTCTATATTGTGAAACAGAAAAAAAATATTACAGGAAATTACAGCTTGAATGTACTTAGCTAATTTTGCATTCTAAGAAGTACATTATGCTTGCAAACTTAGACATTAAATATGTCTCAACAAGAAAATAATTAATACCTCGTCCAAAACGAAAGTATGTTGTATCTTCAGGTGAGCTTTAATTTATGCTTTGAAGGATCTGATATTTCAGAAAGATTTCACAAAAGTCTGGTCCTCTGTTACCTGCAGAAGTAAAGATAATGAGAATGTTTTCCATGTTAATGGTAGTAGACACCACCTATTGTACAGTTTACCTGCACACGCCTTGTGCAGTAAGAAATAATGCTAGTTTTAGCGCCTCAATACTGTTAGGTCCAACAACTATTTCTTACTTTCATAGCTTTGCTGACACCTGCCATTACAAGAAAATATTTTAAAGAAATAAAAAATATAAAGCATATTTTCATTAACAATCGTAGTAGAATCAAAGAGCCAACAAGAGAGCATAGTATGCAGGTTACAAGTCTTTCTAATATTCTACCTGAAAAATGTTATCACTGGATCACTGCATTTTTTTTTCTACACAGAGGGACTTTGCATCCTATTCAGTTCAGGAACAGTCTCTTCTATGAGAGATATGAATCGTATGAAGGATTAAATGAAAACTGTTATAAACTTTCTGCTGATATCCCATACTCTTGCAAACACTCACTTTGAGAACTAAAATGTTGGAATATATAGTACTGAAATTATGACGTCCTAATCAAGAAACTCAACATTTTTCATGGTAATGGATAGTGTCACTGCAAATAAGAAGCCTGACACATTGGTATGAATAGTACATATCCTTCATGTTATTCCAAAGCATCAACAGTCATCTGCATTAACACAATCCAGACGTGTATAACTGAAAGGTAAAAAAAATTGAGGACTGATGAAAGCTTTGGTAGTAATTTTTATTTTTTCCAGAAAATCCAAACTATATTTGAATTCGGTGTGACTCACTATGAATTCATTTAAAAGTTTCCCATAAAACCATAAAGCAAAACAAACACCCTCACCTATCTTACCGAAGATGTATTGAGCGCAATGATTGGTGCCAAAGTCTGGCATGAATGGTTTTAACTCACATCCTTCAACGTGGACACAGTTAACTCCTTCAGAAGTAATGGCTACCCAGCAGTTCATCTGTGGAGTATGGATTGCTTCATACACCAGCAAATCAATGTTATTATTTATATCTATAAACACAAATCCTTTTGATTGACAAAATGTAGCCCTTGAGAAAGAATTATTCTCTCATTCAGAGTGGTGATTATCTCCTAATTCCCTTTCAATTCTCAGCTTTGTTGAGATCTTCCTGTATCAGTCAGAAGGCTTACATATACTCCACATTCAACACGCTAAACAGTTGTACCATAACTAGCAATAAAGGACAGGAGTGACCATAATTAGAAGGAGTTTAAACTATTTCCAAGCAGTATTTGAATTCATCTAAGGTGCAGGACAGAGTGAACTCCAAGGAAAATATACCACAACAGAAAAATTGTAGAGGCACAAAAAGACTTTCCTTGAAATTTAATTTGGCCATGGAAATCAGTGGGTTAGTGTGTTGCTGAGTCACTTACATGTTTTGGGAGCCTAATTTCTATTAATGGCAAAGACAATATTTTCAAATTCTTGGTCTTGTGCACTATAGAAATTTACTAAATCTGATGGTAAGTATTATTTTTATTTTATAGATGCGAGTCATAGAGATATTGCAATACTTTCAATAATCTCATTTAGCAGGTGATATTTCTGTGGACAGTTACTAAGGTATTTTCAATAATAATAAATAAATTATATCTGGAATTTAGCTAGAAAGTGTTAAGAAACAATGTTTTGTTAAAGCTAGGAAACAATAGGTATTAGACTTTATGTTACGAGTTATACATAAATTTTCACAATTTTTGGCAGTGTTAAGAAAGCATTGCTAAGAAACTTGAACAATACTACAGGATCATTTTCTGTATTGCTTCTGTATAGTTTCTGAAACCTGGTGCACCCAAAAATATTGATGGTGAATGTGGTAAAATACAGTGGTAATTAATCTACCTGTTTACTTTGTGTTTTATTTCTTTAGCCTATTCTTCTCATAAAAGTGAGGTCAAAGTAAGCAATTAAACATTCATTTTAATACAAAAAAGAATGTGTATTTATCTTCTAGTCAGCTTTTTCACTTACATTCTACTCAAGATTGCTTTTACTTATGAAACTGTGTAAATCCATCCAAGTTGCTATAATAGCATTCTAATGATATTATTGAAAGAAATTCTTGAATTTTGAATTTCTGAAAAGTGGAAGACTGTTCTGATTAAGTAATTCCACCAAAAAAAATGCAGATAACTCTTCTATCTATTTGGGAATTATCAAGTTTTAAATCTAAATAATAATAATAATAATAGTCACTAACAATAACATTATTACCTTGTTTTTAATATCCTACCTAAATAATCAAATTGCTATATGCAGCACAATACTATAAATGCCCATGACATTCAATCTAGTAGAGTAAATGGATTCCTGAAGTTATTAAATTGTGAAAGTCCTTTTTAATTGTAACGAAGCCAAGAAAATTCATTACAAAAGTACAGACAGGTTAATTATTTCCTCTTCCTCTAGTGCTTCTTTAAACTGTGGATCACTACGTAATTTTGACATGTCTAAACATATAACTGAAGACTGAGGCCATTGAGTACCTCAGCTTTTCCTATGTCTGGGGAAGCCAGCTCCCCATTGCCTTTCACTGGAGGGGAAACACTCTCCTTGCCCTGCCTCCTCCTGACTATGTACCTGTAGAACCCTTCTTCTTGTTATCTTTCACATCCCTCGCCAAGTTCAGCTCCATCTGTGCCTTGGCACGGACAACAGCCCTGTATTCCTCCCAGGATACACAACCCTGCTTCCACCTTCTATACATTTCCCCCTTTTCTCTCAATTTAAGCTGCAGGTCCTTGCTCAGCCACATTGGTTGCCTGCCTCCCCTGCTCGCCTTCTTCTGCTGGGGGATGGAGAGCCATTGCGCTCTCAGAAGGACGTCCTTAGAGAGCTGCCAGCTCTGTTCTGTACCCATGACTTTAAGAACAGTTTCCCAGGGGATCCCACTCAGCAGTTCCTTGAGCAGCCAAAAGTTTGCTCTCCTAAAGCACAGGGTGCAGGGTGCTGCACTTGGGTTGAGGCAATCCCAGGTACTTATACAAACATGGGGAAGATCTCCTTAAGAGCAGCCCTGCAGAGAAGGACATGGGGGTCGTGGTGGACGAGAAGCTGGACATGAGCCAGCAGT
>PPHD01027122.1:0-11261 GCA_002909625.1 Bambusicola thoracicus
AAATGTAAATTGTCCAGATAGTGATGCTGATTGCCACACGGCAGCACCCACCACTCATCTCCTAGAGTCTTATCACACCTCAGGAAGCAAGCTTTGAGCCAGAAAACAAAGAAGGATTCATACATATACATTCATGAAATAATATATGTAGACATATACTGTGTAATATTGTATATTTATGTAAATAGCATAGCAAAATTATATAATAACATGTATATACTTTTCCTATTGATATATAAGCAAAAGTTTTAGGAACCCTGAGAAATCTGGGAACTCTAAAGGAAGGCAAATGTGACCAAGAATCTAATAAAGCTATCCAGAATCACATTTGGAAAAACAGCAGTTAGATGCAATATCTCAAAATAGTGTTAATCAGCATATGAATTAAAACATACCCTGGGGAACGTTCCACAAGAAAGCAGATTATCTGGAAAAGATGATTCACAGAATAGGTTCTCTGAAAAAAAAATGTACACTGATGGATGGTCCAGAGTATGAATGCGTTACTATATTAAAGAAAACAGGAACCTACTCTGAGAAGAACAATTAACTTTGTATGTAGACCACATAAATTAATCACATGAAGAGTCATTAAAGTAGACCATAAGTAATATCTTCGGTTGTGTGTACAAGACTCTATCAGACACTACAGAACTGTGTGGTTGTTACTTTTCTGCAGTTACACAGGATGTCTACAGATTTTCAGAATTCCTCACTCTTATATCCCATATTATAACACTGTTATACCAGATTTCATTTATTAATATTAAAAGAAACAGATTTCTATTGCTGGTGTTTGGTCTTGTGCACTACTTTTGAGATGTGTCAGTAATTTGGATGCAATAGCAGGATTTCATGGAATCACTAAATGGCTTTTCTTGGAAAGGAACTCCAACCCCCTGCCATGGGCAGGGCTGCCCCCTACCAGCTCAGGCTGCCCAGGGCCCCATCCAACCTGGCCTTGAGTGCCTCCAGGGATGGGGCACCACAGCTTCTCTGGGCATCTGTGCCAGTGAAGCTGTGCCACCGCCCTCTGAGTGAAGAATTTCCTCCTGATATCTAATCTAAATCTCCCCTCTTTTAGTTTAAAGCCATTCCCCCTTGTCCTGTCACTATCAGACAATGTTAAAAGTCAGTCTCCCTCCTGTTTATAAGCTCCCTTCAAGTACTGGAAGGCTGCAGTGAGGTCTTCCCAGAGCCTTCCCTTCCCCAGGTTGAATAAACCCAACTTCCTCAGCCACTCTTCACTGGGGATTTGCTCCATCATCTTTGTGGCCCTCCTCTGGATGGCTCCAACAGCTCCACGTCCTTCCTATGCTGGAGGCCCCAGGCTTGGAGACAGTACTCCACATGGAGCCTCATGAGGGGAGAGCAGAGGGGGACAATCACCTCACTCTCCCTGCTGGCTTGAGGGAGGTGATTGCCTCTGCATTCTTTTTCCAGTTTTTGCAGACCCTATGAAATCACACACAGCCCTACAGAAATATGAAAGATTGATCTGTGACTGTTTTTCTTCCTTTCTTTTTTTCACTTTCTTTGCTTCCACTCTCAGTTTTCTGGCCACCGCTGGGGTGCACCTCACAGGAAAGCTCAGGCAGCCTAACAAACAGCTTGAGAACAAGCTCTTGATGCAGTGTTCTTGTTCTCGACAACTCCACACTGGCAAACGTTTATAATTCCCCTTGGGTGTCTCTAATTATAATGTATGGTTCATTAAAAATGACAACAGAGTTCACCAAGCCTGCATTCTTGTGATTAATTGCGATGCTCTCCTAATCAGTTGTTGTTATTTATACCTCTGCCTTTATGCGACTGATTATACTGTACATTTGTACCATTCAGAGAGTAACGGAAGGGACATGAGGGGCATGTTTACATGATGCAGTGGAGCGTGGTGTGGATCTGCCTGAACTAGAGGTGACCCAGGCTGTGTGCAGGCATGGCACCGAGCCGCACCGTGCTGGAGATACCACTCTGGGGCTCAACCTCAGAGCCACAGGGAAGCAATGCCAAGTGCATAAGCTCTGACTTGCAGAAGGGTTTGTTTGGCTCTGTGAATAGTCATGGAGACACTGCTTTTCGGCTTTCTGTTCCAGAGCTGTCTCCAACTGGTGAGCACTTGCAGGCAGCTCAAGGCAGGGATTTCTGAGGAGCTCCCTGTGAGTGTTCCTGCCTGAATCTGTGTGTATATATATATACAAGATATCAGATTTCAGGACCCAGAAGCTAAATCCTGCTTTTAAGCTTCCTAAAAATATCTTTACAATTTCCTAGATTCGCTGACAAAGCACTGCTGTGTATTGAAAAATCCATTGAACAAATTATAAAAAAAACCCTCTGAATATCAGCTCCTATCCAAAAGAAGGAACAAAAACCCTGAGGGTGCCAAACTCCACCTGAAGTGGCCAGTGACCACCTTCAGTTTGTATTCATGTGCATATAATTTATCATTTTTTTAACGATCTCAGCTATTGGATATCACAGGCTAAGACAGACATCAGTAATCTAGCTTTTTTGAGAAACTGCAGAGCAGCTATCTCTGGGAGTAACTTATTCCCTCTTTGGGAAAACTAGATGTGCATGTAAAAAATTGTGGCAGTGATGTGGCAGCTCGTTTTTCAGGGTTTTTTTTTGCAGGAAAGCTGCAGACTGCCAATGTTGGTATGGACCATTCCAATGTATTACTCTTCGGTTTGCTGTTTGCTACACATCTGCTCTGCAATTCTCCTTTTCCTCAATTTCAAGCTTTTAGTTGCAATCTAATGCTATTTACACAGCATTATCGCCTGGAGGCCCAAGTCAACTTTGGCAACTCTCCTACTGGCATGTTATGCTAATAACTGATTGGTTTTGTTCTCCGCGAGAGCAATTTGTTCCAACAACTGGGATTCATCCTACTTACTTAGTGAGCACGCAGCTACACTTGAGTACAAATATTAAAGGCTAAGACCTTATAAAATAGAAAGGGAGGGAACACCAGCACCACTACATCCGATCCTATGGCTGCAGGCAACCACAGAGTAACTGCCTCTCCCAAGCTGCACTTCTTCACGCAACCCTTATTGATCCAGTGAGTGGCAGCACTGCCCATAGCAGGGGGTTGGAACTGGGTGGTCTTTGAGGTCCCTTCCAACAAAAACCATTCTATGATTCCGTGACCCGACAGTCATAGAGTCACTCCCAGGTCCCAGGGAGAAATGTACATTTATTTAGGACTTTTAAGCTAAATAATTTTTAAAAGTTTGGCCCACAGTAGTATGTAGATGCTGAAGGAAATATCATACAGATGTGTGTGTGCAATTTGCTGCATGAATTCATATGCAGCAATGGGAGTGAACGTTGTAGAGAGTGTGCTTCTCTTTGGTGTATTTGTTCTTCAGTATGTGCAAAGTATATCCCTAATGTTACAAGCATTTCTGTTTGTCAGTATGAGAATGTATCTCCAGAGTTTAAGTTAGGTATTTTAACTGCCTGATTTCCAAAATGAGAAGTTTCCATAAGAACACCCCCAGACAAACAAAAATCCTATTCATAAGCCATGAAAAATAGTTTGTGAGAGTTTCTCGTCACATGCAATTTGCATTTTTAAAATGTGTCTGTGAAATTTTACAGTCATTTGCATTTCAAGTCAGCAATTAGATTAAAAAAGCAAGCAACTGCAGCTGTGACAAGTACTGTTACGTGGAAAAACATAAACAATCCTCTTGTCCCCTGGTAACAGGTCTGATGTGAACGAATTTTAGTGCAGCACTCAACTTTTGCCTCTTCAAGGTTGTTTTCATCCTCGATAGAGTACAACTGGAAGCCCTAAAAGAATTGGAATCTTAGACATGTATTTAATACAGCAAACTGCTCTTGGTCCTTTACAGAGCGTCTTTACAGGGTGTTGTTGGGATCAGCTGTAGAGAAGCCTTAGAGGTACAGCAGGCACTTTCCCGGCACGTATACCCAGCATTGTCCTTGGAGGGAGACAAAGGACAGATGAAAGTCCCTGGGCACATAGACCCATCACCACCCCAGAGTTAGGAGCTCCCCAGCAGGAAGGGTGACCAACACCAGACACTTTCTTCTTCATCGTCCTCACCTGACATGTTGATTTTCCATCAAGGCTTTGTTTGGCAAAGAGAGACAAAACAAAACTTTAGATAAATGTAATTCTTTTTCCCAGCTTGCTAAATGCCAAAACTGGCACCTTCTTTACTGACTTGCTTCCTACACCCAATCAAGCACTGTTGTCCCTCAAGCCCATGTGAAGCACTCATGGACTGACTGCAGAGCTGCTGCCTAGCAAGGATCATCCCTGTCAAAATGCAAACTTCTGGGCCAGAAAGACCCAACCACGAGGCAATTCCAGTGCAGATTTACACCATGGCTTGGAGCCAGAGGTGCTTCCTTTTTTCCTGCAATCATAAAGCAAAAGGGGTGGCCCAGGTCTTTGCAGTCAGGGCAGACTCCTTTAAGAACCACTGGATATTTGGTGTAGAAAGGACACGCACATGTAATTACATGACATCAACCATCTAATTTTTCACAGATACTCAAGGGTTAGGTCTCTTTACTGAGACCTTTCTCCTCAACTCTTCAACTTCCCTCTGTCCCATCAAACCCAATGTCTTCCCAGTCATCAGGTCATGACTGGCTGTAGGGTGGCAGCTTGTTCTGGGGCTTTAATTGCATCTGACTTTTGACAGGGATGTTTGTGCAACATTGCAAGTGAAGTACCAAAAAGAAGAAAAGGGCAGTCAATTTTAGTCATTTTAGAAAATGTCAGCTAGTATTTGATGGGTTTTAAAACATGTCTCTGCATGTCTCAGTGGGAAATCTTCTCTGGCACTCAGAAGCATGCCTGCTGCAGTGTGCAACCAGCTGCACCCACAGGGCATGACCTGTAGAGGCAACTTGCTGGATGTGTAAGGCACAGATCCATGCAGTGTGGTGTTGCTATCATCACCATTCTGCCCTTGGAGGATGTCAAGAACACCAGTTGTGAGCAATTTTTGCTTAGATGAGCTGGTGAGAATAGGTACTTTTGTCCTCAGCCTCCTGGACACCATTTCCAGAAGTACTGTGCTTCATGCATGGATGATGGTCTCGGTTTCAGTAATTGGTTCCAAGGTAATACAGTGTTCTGAGTCTCCCTGGCAGAGGAGGGACTGCCAGTGTGTGGAGTATAGCCCTTGCACAGCCTGCTGAAGAAGGGGAGAGGTTGTGCACAACTGGAGGACAGGACAGGGTACAGGCCCAGTAGCCATCCGTTGGTCAATAACAAGATCTCCCTGTAGCCGTGCAGGCCAGATAAGGCCATAGCTAAGCCTCTGACACCCCCCTCTCCTACCTATGTCTAACTTCGTGTGGGCTAGTACTCATGTCAAGGGCCTGAGCAATGACTGGAAGATGTCAGGGAAAAGAGAAAGTGCTGCCTTTGGCAAAAACATGGAGACCATAAAATTGTGTGTTGATTAACGTATAAACAATCCCTCATGTTTTTGAGAACTGGAAACAAGGTCTTAAGGAACCAAAGGAAGTTTTTCTGCTTTTTTTGCAAGGACATGTTTTTTATATACCCCTGATAGTATCTTAGTTTGTATACGCGGTAACAGTTAGCTTCCCTCTTCTCCCCCCTTGCTTATCATGGCAAACCACATGTAAAAAGGGTAAGAAATCAGGATGCTTGGGGACAGCTTTCAGAGCTCCCCTCAGCCAGCCTGAGACCTCCCAGCTTGCAAGCCTCCCTGTCATCGGAACCCATCCCACAGTGGATGTATCAACAAGACAGATCATATCACCTTTCCAATCCAAATTTGCCTTTCCTAGGAATTTGTATAACTTTACCCAATTGCATTTACCCTCGCCTACTCTAATTTAACTTCTCCTCCTGGCCCCCAGAATACAGATTAGTCATAAGCTAATACATTGTTTACTTAGAATATGTATGATTATAGATCGTAAGTGCAACAACTTGCTCAGAATGCATTAAATATATTGTTTTGGTGCATCTGACCTGTGACAGTGAAGTGTGCCATAGTCACTGACTTCCCAGTGGACAAAAGAATCCAGGGAATGGGGTGGGACACAATGTTAGTGCTCACACCGTAAGAGGTGTGTGTTAGACCTGAGCCCTGGGACTTTGTGGGGATAACATGGTCCCTTGGACAATACTTACCACCTGTAGATATCCGGATTTCTCTGCACTTCAAATCCTGTTCCTTTCTTATCTCTCAATGGAGCTCAGTGAAAGATACAGAAGTCTTGGTCTCTGTTATTCACCAGTGAACAATATCCAAGAAGAAACAACCAGAAGGAATCAAGACAGTAGAAATAGTGCATAATAGTTTGGTCATTTGTGATCCGGAATTATTAGTTTTTCTGTAGTAGATGAGAGACGAAGATGGGGATCAGAGGAGAGAAGAACACAATGTGACTGAAAATGGCTGAACTTTTAGCCCAGCAAAGTGAGCGTTAAGAAAGATGTGATTTCTACCTAGAAAGAGTAAATGGTAGATGGAGAACTGCTATTTAAGCTAAAGGGCAATTTTGGCACAAAAGCAAATAGCTGTAAATACACTCTGCCTGGAGGACTTTCTAACCACTGGAGGAGTGAGGACTCACAGAGTTGGTCAGTCTGGGTGATGTGCCTGGCTTGGGCAGCACAGTGGCTCTGTTCCTAATGCTAAGGTCTTGTTCTGGACAAAGCCAACAAAATGAAAATGTGTGCAGGATATGGTGGCAGCTGTTTTGTTAGCTAGCAGCTATGAACAAGGTTAACTGCACTGAAAATTTCCGTAGCAGTTTCCACCATCATTCAGCCAGTCCCCTGAAACTCCTACCTTTATGTCTCAGCATGGTGCTATCTCTCCTCTCCTGCCTGCACTGAATGCTCTCATCCATTTTTGTGGTAACACCCTGGGACCGTTGGGCTGAGTTAGTGGGCAGGAATAGCCCAGGACCCAGGCTGTGTTTTTACTTTTGTACACCTGAAAGCAGTTTCTGGCCAAAAACTCTACTTTCTAAATCAGAATTATCTCATGCCCTATGCTACAGTTACCTGGTCAACTCTTTGATATGGCCCATGCATTTTTACATAATTATTAAATAACATAACAATTTATATAATTGTTAGATAATCATAGAATCACAGAATGGTTTGGGTTGGAAGGGACCCTTAAGATCAACTAGTTCCAACCCTCCTGCTGTAGGCAGGGATAATATTCTAATACTATTAGTATTATAGTATCAACATTTGTATTATTAATGAATAATGAAAATATCTGTCTGTTACAGGGTAAAATTGCATTCTCAGTGGAACAGCTGTGATTTCAGCTACAAACCTTCTACAGAGCCAGCACAGTTCCCAGCCAGAAGCATAGCCACGTTTTCCCTGAAAGCAGGTGCATGTCAGTGCTTTGCCCCTGACTGTTCCACTTTCAGACAGCAAGAAAGTTGGTTTTGTTTGTTTGTTTGATGGCTTATTTTTTGGCTTTTCATTTTGCTGTTAAAGGGTAGGCCCTCCTTTGTGGACATCTGTAGAGAAAAAAAAAAAGTAGCATGGCTACTTGCCACTATAACAATTTCAATGTGCTTGATTAAACATTTGATTAAAAAATTCAAAAAATGTCTATCCTTTCTGCCCATCAATTTCTTGTTTCAGTCCCCTACTGTATTTGAGCTTTCCCATAAATTCATTAAGATCTGTGTTGTTTTTATTTGACTTTAATATTTTGTAATCAATTAGGACATATTTTTTCCATCAGTCAAGCTAACATTAACTTCAGGTGGTATGCAAAGCCTGCTGAAACCTCTGAGAGCTTTTTGTTGACTATAATGGGCTTTGGATCAGGACTCTTAATAGCAGTCATTTGTTTGAATCTATTCTAGTTTAATGAGTGATTAGCAGATGTTTTTCCACTCTTTATCCAGCAGTTGATAAACCAGAGTCCTTGAGGAGCTGTGTACTAAATAATAGTATGATTTTATAACCCTCAAATTGCTTTAGAAAATAGATTTATAAATCATGTACATAAAAGTAAAGGATATTGACAAATTTCCTGCTATAAAAGAGGAGACTTGCTGCGCTTTATGTGAGTCTCTCAACAATAAAGTGTTACCTGCCTTGGGACACTGGGAAAAACTAGCAGATCTTTATATATCTTGGTATCTTGGGTATCTATCTCTGTTTTCTGTTCTCTTTTATTCGAGATAATTTACATGTCTTCAGTACTCCAGCTCAGATTCCTGCATCTGTTAGGATGAGATTCTTGTTTAAACAAAGCCTCTTCATGCAAGAAGAGAGCTGTGCCAATAAAAAAGCCCTTGATTTCCCAATTACTTGTTATTATTCTTTAAGTCGCCTTCCAATCCAAGCAGCATTTCTAGCACTGAATGATACCGACTATCAGGATTTGTTCTACTCGACCTTTCATGATATTTAGGCATCTGGCTTTCCAGCTCAAGTAATCAAGATGATAATTAAACCTACATCTTTGTGAATGTCAAAACTGTCATCTGCATTCAGAATGTTACAGGTCTGCAAGAAATGATGATCAAGAGAATTTTAACATCAGTGAGGTCATTAGGAAATTGTTCTAGCATAGGCTTCACCAAAAACTGCCTTGTCAAAGCAAATGAGATACATGAATGTATGCTATATTAACTGCCTATATAGAATACCTAATCAGTGTCACTATAAACTAAGATTACTCTGTAAATGTAATTGCTAACAGTTTTAGATAATGCTCAAACAACAGTAGTAAGTTATTGTTATCCTTTAGATTGTTTCATTGTTTATACCATTATGTTCACTTGTATAAGCATTTATTACACAGATTAATCACTTTCCTGTTGCAAATGGATATCACAGCTTTAGTGAAAAAAAAAAAAAACAACCTTCATTGCTTCACATTAAATAATGAGTTAATGATGCAGTAGATTTCAACATAGAATAAGGCAACATCAAGAGTGTGAAGTTCACATGAAAACATGCCTTGGTATTGCTGCCTGTTGCAAATGAAGTCATACCAGTTTTCCAAACTCAATAAGCTATCAGAAGTTACTTCACAACAGCAAATACAGTCCTAAGCTTCCAGGCAAAGCTGTAAGATCTGGGGGAAGGTGAATGGGACAAAGTGTTGACCATGATATGGAATCACTCACATTGCAGGCTTTGTTCATGAGCAACCTGTCAGCTGCAACTGAAAGAGTTTAGTTCAAAATATTATTAATATAGGCAAGTGTAAGAATTACTTTCATCTCTTTGCCTTGCTTACATCTCTCTTGTGCGCCTGCCAGATGGAAGCATCAACCACAGCAACTCAAGCTGCAGAGCACTGTGCAGCAGTGCTGCCATGCACCCGGCCCCTTCTGTTGCTGTTCACAGTTTTCTCTGGAGGTTGGTTTTGCAGCTAGTCAAAGAACTAATATTACAAAAGTATGCTTGGAACTCTGTGTGTGGGCTTCAAATAGCCCTCAGGTCGACAGTTTTTCTTTCTGTTGGTTTTAGCTATGGTCTACGACAACTGAGGAAGCCTCAGTCGAATGTGCCATGTGAGGTGGGATGAATTCAGCCGTGAGACGTCCTCTGCAGTGGTGGAGGAAAGAGGCAGACAACTTTGAAGGGCAGAACAGCACATCCAGTGTGCGATTGCCCAGGAAATACAACTCTTATGGTGAATCCAGCACCTTGGAGGCACTGAGGTATCTACTTGGGATCTGAGGCCATTCCATGACAGGAAATTCCCCTCTATCTCAGATGTAGTTATATGCAGTGCTTTTGTTGGCTCTTTATGCCATAGGATGGTGCCTGAAGCATTTGCGTGAAGCATTTGCTCTGGGGAATGTCCTAGGGATTTCCATCCCAATCATCCTGCTGCTCAGCCATGAGGAGCCATGAGGAGCACAAGAGCTCTTGGGCTGCCTGTAGTAGAGATTCATAGAATCACAACATCATTAAAGTTGGAAGAGACCACCAAGATCACCTAGTCCAACTGTCAACCTATCATTCCTGTGTGCTGGTCCTTGCTCCCTCACTTGTTCATGTATTTTGCATCAGACATCCCCAGAAGAACAAATCCAGAAAGATTTCACCACTGACAATTTTAAATACTTTTGCATGTACCTACATTACTGGTGTTTTGGACTGCAAACTTTTAAGAGTAGCCCTAGGCAGGAAGAATTCTGTACCAAATTAGTTCTGTCCCTGTGGATCAAATGTATAACCTGCAGCAAAATTCAATCCCAGTTGTGTGGAAGGAGATACTTAATTGCCTGGCAGCCCGTGAATTCCCTTTTTTTATCTTATTTTTCAAAAGATGGGAAAATGGGGTCTCTAGTGGCAGTGCTGGCATCTTAGACAGAGGGAGTGTGAAGCAGCAGTTAGTTGTTACACTAATACAGCGTTTTATCACAGAAACAGTTTATAACAAGCAGAATGTGCTGCAGGTTTGTCTGTGGGTACAGCTGAGCAAGTCATCACTTGGCAGCACACGGCTGCAGGTTGGGGCTCCTGATACTCCAGCAGGTGAGGTCAGCCCAGTGCAAGGGCAATGCAAACCGTGATCTCTGATACTGGTGAAGGACAGAGAAGATGCCCAAAGGTTTTGAGTTCAACTGACTTAAAGTCTTCAGCAAAATCCCCATTCTGTGTCCCAGAGTTCCAGGTATATGCGTATAGAAAGCATCAGCACCTGGAGAAGATAGTGCGAGCTCCAAGGTTAGAGTACAAACTGAAATGCATTTAAAAACCATATTAGAACAGATAACCTAAAGATTACTGTGATATATCACAGGCTGAGTACACATGCTGTTTGCATCTGTGCCTCCTGCCAGCTAGGATAATAGCTATTTTATCTCCAGATATTTGCTGTGAGAGCAATAACATCTGAAAGAAGCCAAGTGCTGGTGGTAAGCCGGGGGATAACTCACAGTATTTAGCCTAAGGCTCCCTCTGTAGTCAAAGGAGAAAGATCAGTGCCTCCAAAGGGGGACTCAGGGCAGAGACCTGAGCAGCTTTGAGGAAGTCTGTCAGGGGAGGCCAGGTGAAAACTTGCCCTGAGCAGTTGCTTTCTGTATTTTCCCGTTTTCTAGACAAGAAAAAATAAATAATAATAATAATTAAAAAATAATAATAATAAAAGGAAAACACTATACTGATTTAAATTAGGCTGCACTGGTGGGGCAAATGTATTTAGCAGCAGTACCTTGCAAAAGTATGCTTGCTTAAGCATTACCTGAGATTGAGTTACTGTATGGCTGATTTTAGGGACAGT
>PPHD01027125.1:0-11260 GCA_002909625.1 Bambusicola thoracicus
ACCCTGATTGTGTATTACAGACTGCCGCATACACTATTTTAAGATTCCAGTGCTTTGTTTTTTATGCTGCGTGTGAAAGCTGTTGACGTAGAGCCATCACTACGGTTGCAAATTCTCACTGCTAATCTTGCTAACGCATTCTGCCTTAAGTGAAAAATTTTCACAGAAGGCATATTTTTTATTTTATTAAATCTAAAGGTGACTGTTTGGTTTGGGGTTTGATTATTGACATTCTTCATGGGTTACAAGAAAAAAAAAAAAAAGGAGAAAAACAACTAAAAAACAACAACAAAATAAAGCCAAGCCAAGAATGTTGTCAGGCTTGTGACCTTGCAGATGACAGTTTAAAAGTCTGCCCCTCATCTTAGGAGAAAAAAATACAAACGGCTGTAAAATGAAGCGATGTAACTATAAAAATAAATAGAATGTCAGATATCCTGCTTGACGTGTCAGTCTGCATAAAGGGAGAGCTTTTCAAATTTCAAAATAAGATGTGATAAAAATGCAAATCACCTCCCATGTATTATTGTTTCTGCTGAAGAAATACTTTTATAAGTCTTATTTCAGCACTTGTATTTTTGGTGCTGGCTTAGTCTCACACACACCAGATTTATTTTTTCATAATCAATACATTCTGTCTATTACACAGACTAAGTATCCCCAAACAAAACTTTTAATGATGAGTAATTACATGGTATAGCTCAATTTTTGAATAGCTGGCTTGAGACACCTTTTATTTTAAGTATCTGGCTTCTATCCCTGGCAAGAGCTGCAAGGCCTTTCCAGATGTTGCGAGTCCAGATGCTCCCAAATCACCAGCCAATACATTTAGTTGGAGGGGAAAAAAAAAGAATTTGGTGGGGGAAGAAATCAAGAAAACTTAAACTGAATTTTTAATTTTTCCGTGAGGAAAAATATTTCCTGCAAAGAGTACATACTGTGAGATGAAATAGAACAAGTCATCCCATTGCTGAAGTCGAATGCCTAACAAATCAAGCATTCTATTTTGAGCATCTTCAAAAACTTCATTTACATCTTCCAAATAGAACTTTCAGACTTAAAACATCTTTTAAAGTAGTTGTAGCAAAAATCAAACACAAGGCTATACTGAGAACCAGAACACTGTATGTGTACATAATCTATCAGCCTCATCCTAAACAGTCTGGCAGTTTTCTGTTTCACTTTGACCATGCAAGTATAAACCAACAACTTAACTCTCTGAAGTACCACTGATTTTCACTGATTCTTGTTGTCTACAATATTTGCAGAGTTAAGCAAGACAAACAAAAAAAGAACATCCTTCATATATACTAATGGAAATCCCATGGGGGACAAGTTAGCTGACCCAACTTCTACTTTTCCTGAGATAGAGGACACAGAGCCATGACTACAGTTTCACAGGATCAAGCAGGCCAATTCAATGGGTTATGTCAGAACAATCCCTTATTTAAACATACACATCTGACAAGTAGCAGTAGGCAACAGAAAGACAAGATAAATCCTCTAAACAGATTTGGTTTGCATCTGGTATCCTTGAAAAGTTGTCTCTGGATTAAAGACCTCCTTTAAGAATTCAATGGTGAGGTAACAGTCTGTTTCAAAGCTCAAGGTAAGACTGTGACAGAGCTAGAAACTTTCTGTAAACAAAGCTTTCCTTGCTCCAATAAATTTCATTGCCTTGTGCCAGAAAGCAGCTCTGCTCCTTTACCAGTGTTTGTTAACTTTAATGCCTGGAAAGCAGTATTTCCATTTGTTCATGTGGTAGTAAACCTGTTATTCCATTCAACCTATAAAAGGCGAAGAGAAGAGCCAGCAGGAATGAAGAACTTATAAGAGACTTCAATGTAAGCTTGCTTAGCTTAATAAACAAAAGCTGAAAGTTCTCAGCATCACCCTGAGGCTGAGAAATTCAACTAAAACAAGAACAAATAAGTACTAAGGTGCCACTGATGCATTTTGTTTAGACACCAGATTTCTAAAACTAAGGGAGTTTGGAAGTTCCACTATCAAACTACTGAAAGGAAGAAAGAAAATGCCTTTCAGACTCTGGTTTAATTGCTCACAAGGGAATTTCTGTTTCAGAGCGGATCTCACTGCAGGTAAGAGAACTAATAAGGATCTTAAGAGTCCCCAACTTTTAACATTCAACAATTGTTTGCTATACTTCCTTTTCATAACATTNCAAACTACTGAAAGGAAGAAAGAAAATGCCTTTCAGACTCTGGTTTAATTGCTCACAAGGGAATTTCTGTTTCAGAGCGGATCTCACTGCAGGTAAGAGAACTAATAAGGATCTTAAGAGTCCCCAACTTTTAACATTCAACAATTGTTTGCTATACTTCCTTTTCATAACATTGTGTACTACCGACTAAATCTTCAAAAGCACTATCATACAGAGGGATCACAATAAAAATTGAGATTTAGTGCAAGAGCAAGGTGGGAANGTGTACTACCGACTAAATCTTCAAAAGCACTATCATACAGAGGGATCACAATAAAAATTGAGAAGAAACAAGACGTGTGGAATTCTGGTGAATTCTAACATTTCAGATCTCTTCTTACAAACTGACCTCTTGTAACTAGAGTAGCAACTTAAGTTGTACCAAAAAGGTTAAAATAAGAATAACAACAGTTTATTTCTCCTGAAGGTCAAGCACCGTTTGTGAATCTCTAATCTGTAGCAAGTCATTTCGGCTATATTTCTGCATATCTTAACAGCACTGTGTTACTACAGAACAAGAACAGTGTAGAGGGAACTACAAACTAATTCAAAACTTGCAGCCTCTGTAAGCCACCAGAGGTGACAAAATCCTAAGGCAGGTGCACGGACTTTCTCAAGTTGTCTTCTGTTGCTTACCAAGTTGTTTCTCTTACATAGTGCTGACACTGCTGGAAACATGGTAAGGCATCGTTTTCAGACTTGGAAGCCTTGCTAAAACATTATCCAAAATTGCAGGCTGCTGAATACTGAAGTGAATCAGCCACTGCTGTTCACAAGATCATGAGCAGTGACCATAATAAGTGCCTAGAACCAAATCAGTAATTAATAAACAAATGCAGAGCATGCTTTATGAAACAAACTGACTTTACATAATGTCCTCAAATACTTCTGCATTAGATAACAGGGCGAGGAAGAGAGAGATTATGTTAAATCAGCTGTGGGAAAAAAAAAATCTTTGAGTTTAAATAAGCAAGTATGGGAGCACTGCTAGAAGTGAAGCGTAAAACAAGGAAATGGTGTAAAATTGAAAGGCTATGCTGCATGGAGACACACTTAAATAACACCAGCAGTGAAACGAAAGCAAAGGGAAGTGAATACACATCCAGTCATAAAAGAAGGATCTGTTTTTTTATTTACCCATACCAGTGTTCTCCAATAAAGCAGAAGTTCATTCCTATTCCGAGAAAAATTTCAAGGAGCACTTGCCAAAGTTATCTGTCTACATATGCAAGCAGCAGTGAAGAAATAACAAAAAGGATAAATACAGCTGTAATTACTAGTCAGAAATCTCATTTTAGCAGCATTCTGCTCTACTCAGTGCTCTTCTGGGAAGAAGAAAACTCAAAGTGCCAAGGTTTCCCCTAGAACAAAAAATATTTGCACACTCTTCTAAAGCACCAAGTGGACTCAAGAAGGGCTTAGACAGACAAGGTACAGCATGAAACCCTGGAAGGCACAGAACTGCTGCCATGTCCTATAAGTCACCCAAGCACGCTGAGGCCAGGACTCAAAACATCTTGCTAGGGTTAGCTCATGCAAAAACTGAAGCATTAGGAAGTATCAAATGGAGGAGTACAACTGTGGATTGAAGCCAGTGTAGTCTATGCTTCCGAATTCAAGTGTCTCCTGGAATCCAAATTCTGTGGCTCTAAGGGAAACTCTGCTATGTAAAGTGGGGGCAGAAGGGAGAAGACATGCAATAGCTCTTACAGCTTCAATTGAGTTATCCTCCAGCTGTTAAGTACTCACTCTAGCCCAAAATGCATAGTGCAACCCTGAAAAATTAATTCTAAATAATTGAAAAGTGAATCAGTCACAGCAGGTCTCAAAAGATCACACCATAATTGCAGCTATTAAAGACACATTTTTTAACTGCAGCACAAGACAAGGAATAAATGCTGGGATAATTCACTTCACATTTGTAGCCAGAAGCTGTGCAGGGTCACACAGTTCAGCAAACCTCACATACAAGCAGTACGCATTTGTAACTGTGGAACCAACCTTAAGGGTTGCTGATGACTTGCAGCACGTATCACCATTCTGGAATTCTGCCCCATGTATTTGGGTTTTTCAAAATCGCACTACTTATTTTTGCATCGCAAATCTAACTGTTACTAAAACAATGTAAGCAACTGACAGCACTTTCAAATCATATCTTCAAAGTAGAACACAAGTTCTTCTCTTGCGTGTGAGCCTGTAACTTACCCTCAGCACCACCAATTCCACTGAAACCACCATCTCAAAATGTTAAAAGTTCTGTCCTCACAGAAATACAAGATTAAAATCATACTTAGAGCCTTTGCCCTCATTAGAATGAAACAAGAGATTTTCAGTCTGTTATTGCTTGTATTACCTAAACATCAGAAAACTTCAAACTGAAACACCAAGGTTTGTCACAGGTTGACTATAAATACTGTCTTAAACTGGGTTAACCAATTAGATGATTTGAGGAAAGTAACTTTACCACTTGTAGATAAATCTGGCTAATTGATGATTTTGATTGGTATTATTTCTAATGAGGTAAGATGAATCCGCAACAAAACCAGAAGCAGAAGTTCAGGGAAAAGGGTTACTTCCTCTGCAGAGCAAAGTCAATGTTTCAAGAAAGCTGAATGACCCCTGCCTTCTGAGGAAGAGCATGGGGAAAATTATATAAGAAATGTCACTCGCATTTGCACTGAAAAGACTTCAAAAGAAGAAAGCCATTGCATATCAGAGTGAAGTATTATCAGAGATATTTTAAAGTGTTCAGCACTGAATGATTTGGTTTCAATCTCACAGAATTCATAGGGGTTTTTTTTTGTTAAAAATGCAGTATGCACCTCGATGAAGTTAAGAGTTCATTGTGCTTGTTTCCAGAAGGTTAAAGAAATCTTTGGGAAGTCAAAAAGTCGTCAAAATATTATGAAAGTCCAGTGCTGACATTTAGGAAGTGGGTTTTTTTTTGTTAACGTTTTGGCGTTGTTTTTTATTTGCTTACTGGCAGCAGTATTCTAGTCCTTTGAGATTCCCTCTATACAGTGAATGAGTGAAGGAAATAGTCATAAATCAAGACACAGTAACTCTGAGAATGCTCACTGCAACTGATGTTATTTCAAGATGCTGGGCACAGAAAATAACCTAGTCAACACACAGAGAACGTAATGTTCTGGTAATAAAACACAGCAATGACAGATAATTCATAGTAACGTGAAGTGACCAGGCTACGAAGTATAAAGATATTGGTGATTTGATTTTTAAAATGATGTGCAGAAATCTGTCTGTTTCCCCTCTAGATTTCTGGAGGAAATCTTTGATTTAAAAAAAAAATTGTACACATTAAATAATTTCACACTTTACACATAGGGAAAAAAAAAACAACAAAAAACTTGCTGCTCCTTTAACAGGTGTGTGCTGTTGGGCAAAATTAATCACAAACTCATAACTGAATGAGATCCACTAAAAGCAAAGAACCTCGAAAGTACCTTTCTTGCTGTTATTAAACAAAATTACCATATGAAATGAGTACAAAATATATAAAAAAATCAAAACATTTTCAGTACTGAAAGGGCTACAAAATAACTTCCAGTATTTATAATAGGATTCGGGGTTTTTTATTTGCAATATGATTTTTATGCACGTTGTATCTAAATAAAATAAAATAAAAAGATCAAGACAGTATTTAAATTTCAAGTTGTTAAGCTGATCTAAAATTATTTGTTATGTAACAAATTAACAACCACTCTTATGAAAGCTTGTAAGGAACTGTTTGTTAAAACAGTACAGAACAACCCCCGGTTAAGCTAGTATGTTTACACCGACATGACAGAATCCTCTATTCACCCAGTTGTGGATTCAGGTTGTGCTACTAAAAGCGCCTCTGAAGACTAAAGGGAAAAGAATGCAACTTGAAGAGTTAAACATTTGCTATCAAATGTTCATCAGAAATGTACTTTTTTTTAGATAAAAACACAGATTTTCTAAGCAAAACAACAGAGACCTGAGGCCAACAGAAAAAAAATAAACAAAAATACCTGTCTTTTAAAAGCAACCAAATTATTAAAAAAAATCCCAAACTTTATAATGACACATAACAAAATTTTCAGGAAGAGACCAAGCATCATTTCTATACTGCTGTGTTCCTCCTGCAGGCCTGGGAACTTCACTAAGTGTTCAACAACACCAAAGTCTGCCCTGCTGGATATTTCTATATTTCACAGCAATCTCTCTTGTTTCCAAACGAGTGCACATTTTTTCCAGTGTCAGCGTGTTTCAAAAGAAACTGTCTATTTGAAATGTAAGTGAAATCTTAAGAGATTACTTGCAGCCTTAAACATAATTCTGGAAAAGATCAGAAGACTGTATTTCAGCCACGAATACATCCCTCTGAGATGCATCTGGGAAAGCTGGTCAAGACTGTTGAGCACAATTGACTGGCATCTGCTGAAAAGGATCACGAAACAAATTTATCAGACACTGAAAAAGGACCCATGTCTGACACAGAAGGGTTGGCACCTGCCGGACTAGGTCTGTGTCTAGCAAACCCCTGCCCTACTATTCTGGTCACTGTTTGCAATACAAAGGTTTCTAAGCAAGTAGATAAATACTTGTCGATATATTAACAGATGATACAGGTGAGATGCAGTGTATTCAGCCATTTTATGCCACAGTTTAACTGTGAGAAAAAGTAAAAAGTTACAAGCAGAAGGGGACATTTGCAGATTTTGTCCTCTAACTACATTACCTTTAAAGCACTGTCAAAACAGTCACAGAGCTATATTCTTATTTTGAAAACAGTCATCAAATCTATCCATATCTATCCACCGTCATATAGAATTATAAAATCAAATAGTGTGTCAGGTAACTCAGTGAGAGATAAAGAAATCTTACTCATGTTTAACCAAGCCTTCAACTCTACTTCCTTGTGATCAGTAGGCATGCATGGCATGGCTTGGCTTTTACTGACTGACCTGACAAAGCCTGCTTATCCTCATTTAATTCGTCCTCACCACAGTGGTTTTGCTGGCGGCTTTTTTTTGGAGTGAGTCTTGTTTTTTTGTTTGTTTCTTGAAGAAATGTAGATAAGGTGCATGTCCTGCCTCACAACTGAAGGCCATTTGTAGGTATTCAGGTTGCTGACCATCTTCCAATCTGGTTCCTGCTCAAGTTGATCATTTAGCCTTTGAGAATAAAGCAACTGATGAAGCAGAAAAATTTATGTACAAATAATAACTTTTCTGGAACTTTCAGATAACTCAATTAACAGAACAGGTTGGTCTATCTGAAGCATAAAGACTGACACACAAAATTCTACATACTTTGGAACTATTAATAAACGCTTTACCTTTCAGATTTTACCTGAACTTCAGGTAGGAATTCTCAGGGATACAGTCTTGAAAGTGACCGTGATAGATTTACTCCCCCATTAAAACCTGCATTTGCAGGAAACAAACAGGAAACAACATTTCTGTTTGAAAACGTTACATACCACTTGGCCAGAGGAAATTAAAAATACGTTAACATAAGATTTCCTTTCTTGTCTCCAGCAGTTTTTCTTAAGTGATTTTGAAGCATTTAAGTACACAAGGCTGGGAAAAAAAAAAAAAAAAACAACAAAATGTGTTTCTCTCAAGATGGACACTTGAGTTTATATACAACTTTAGGCAAAAAATAAAATGTATTTTGAGACTCAACTAAGTCAAGTTATAGAAATTGACTTTTATTTAGTAATCAGTTTCTTTAACTTTTTTTTTTTGATACAAAGTGACATTTTTATTTTAGTACAGAAAAATGTCAGAACAGTACCTGTGTTTCAGTTGTACCACTGAAGTCTACTCTGACCTCAAACTTTAAAAAACAAAGAAACAAAAATGAAATAAATGAAAAATAACTGCTGTCCCTCACCATGACAAATACATGCATACCATCTTCTATTTAATTTATATATATACACAGTATTACAACAATATAGTATAATAGTAAATAAAATAATACTGTATATATATATTTTGTATGTATTACAGTTCAAAAATACTCTCTTTATATAGTATGTAACTATATATAGTACTTTGAACTATAAAATAGCATCTGCAAAATGGAATTTAAATTTAGGACCAAATCTTTTTTTGAAGACCTGTGCAAGAAGAATCCCTTTTTTACTTAAACAAGCTGCAAATGAACAAAACCGCAGGTTGTAGTGTAAAACTAGAAACCCCTACATAATGAAATGTTAGGAACAACGACTAAAAAGCAGTTCTACTCAAATTATATTTTAAAAACAATTAAAATACAGTACCCAAAAAACATGGCACAAGAGACAGAAGAGACAGGTACAAAATGTGTGTTAGGAACACAGAGTCAGAAGTGCAAAAAAAAACCAAAAAGAGGGAACTGATACAATGGAGTTTGGTACAATAAGTATTGCAATCAAAACTAAATGATCACTTACTTTTTACAGTGAAAACATTAACAATTCAGTACCTCTCTACAGGCTTTTCATCAAAGCCCTAAACCTGCGGCTGCTTTTAAATAAAAAACAATCTACGTGAATGCTACACACTGAAATACAAAGCTTCAGAATTACCCTGCGAAATTGCACCGACGTAAGCTTTCAATATTTACAGTATCTGAAAGTGACAGAACACAGCATGCCAGGCCTAGCTTATGACTCTTGCCCACCTGTATTTATCCAGGCCCAACAACCAAGAACTGTTATTTCTCAACACACAATAAGTTTGGATTGTTCAGTTATATTATGACACTTAAATATCAGATTCATGCATAAGACAAGAAACAATATCTTTGACAGACAAGTGTTGACATAATACAAACAGTGGTCTGCCCTGTAGAGGAGTGTACTTCCTTCTGAACTTACTCCCAAGACGTACCGATAAAATCCCGTATTATCTGGCTGTCAAGTCAGTGTGCTTAGAAATGGTAAAAACTGCAGGTAAGAGTCACGTGCATAAACCGTTCACTCATATTCAGAATTTCACTCTGTTTCGGAGAGTTACCTCATTTTGTGAAAGGACACAGAGTTATAAAACAAAACAAAAACAACAAAAAAAGACATTCAAGTAAACAGCAACAACCAAATACTTTTGAAAAGGTTTTTGTAAACTTGTTGTTCTACAGGGTTTTGCAGCATTGCTAAATTCATTATTTATGGACAAGTCCACACAGGTTGTACCCCACATGCCAACCTGTCACATGTACACGTACAGTGGAAGAGACAAGCTCAGTGAATTGATCTACCCTTCCCAAATGCCTCGTTGGTTCTTCTCGTGTTCAGTGTTACCGTTCCCCTTCATGAAACAGAAATCACTTACTTACATCTTTATAAAGACAGAAATGGACAGAGTCCATTGAATAGAAAGTTAGTTGGTTATTTACACCTGCAAAACAGTTTCACAGCAAAAATAAATCTACAGTGGGCCAGCTGGGATCCACAGGACTTTGTTTTGTTCTTGATCGACAGTTGTCATAATCTGAGTGCAAATGCTTGAAAGGGCTCCTCCCTGGACAATGCCTAGAGAAAAAGATTTCCCCCCACCCAAAAGAAAAAGAATAAATTAGGCTGAAACGAACCGTTATGACTAAGTACAAAGAGCAGTCTGGGGCATTTTTATGGTGTATATCAACAGATAAGAATTAATTTACTCAATTCAGTATTTTCCAGATGCATAAGTATTATAACAGGGAGAAGAATAAACAGAGCAAGGAGGTCAAATGTCAGTACACAGTCTCTTCTGCTAGCTGTTGAAATAGCCCAGGGAAGCAGTAGAATTGATGGCTATAATCAACTAAGACAATTGTTTTGTTAGTCTTCCATGTACTATTTTCAGAGGCATCAGGTGGCAGTTTAAGTCTAAAAATGGTCAGAACATACTATATAATAATCCTTCTCTGTTCAGCACGTGGTGCTACAAGTTTTGAATTTATGTGGTAATATTCATGGAGACTATAGCTGTAGCAACTAGGTGCTATTTGCAAGTATTATAAACAAATTATGAGGCAGCTTACAGAAAGTAGAGCCGGATAAAACAGCCATGGTTGCTACCTCAACTCTTACTAGCAATTATAACCAAAGAACACAAGACCAACAACAAGCAATTCCCAGAAGACTGATTCAAGAGGTAAACAAAGAACACCCTGCATTCTGCCCTTGCCAAATATACAAGTTACAAGAAGTAAAATGCCAACACTGACATAGGAGGGGAAAGTATGGAACCCTTAAGACTTAAAAAGTGAGGAACTTCATGACTTGAGAAATATGTCAGTAAAACATCTGGCCTAACACCAATGCTGGAAGCATACAGAAGTCTACAAAGCTTGAGGTATAATTTCCAGTTTTGAGAAGACAGAATTTAATCTTGTGTAAAAAAAAAAAAATAATAATTGACTTTGCAGTATACACTGCAGGTATTGACGTCATATGAATTTGGATACAGAATGCAGCAAAGAACAAAGCCTATGAAAGGTGATTAATAGCATTTAGATTACAAACTGTGCTTATAATTTGCTACAAGAAACAAAGCCAGCTCAAATGATTTATCAGTTTAAAAAAGGTAGCACTGAAAGTAGTCACAGAGTTTAGGTTGCAGAGTATCCGATATAGCTTCATGACCAAGGTACTAGACCTAATATGCTTAACTGCAGCCTTATCTTATGCACCAAGTTATGATTCCAACAAGCTTACACATCAGCGCAGTTTGAATAGCAATCCTGACTACCATCATCTGGAAAAGCTGATGACAGCTGGAGCCTGCTACACTTGGCACTAACAGAAGGAGGCCCTTCCCACAAGCCAAGTGAGAAGGTACATGAAGCACCTTGTTTAAGTGAGTCCACTTTCTCTATCACAGTGAGATTATAATACAACAAATGCCTTAACAATTAGCAGAAGATAACGTGCGATATCATTTAGATTAATAGTTGTCTTACCAGAATATATCAGGCAACTGACTGTTGAGTATGTGCATCTTCTCTCACAATACACCATGATAGCTCTATACTAAATGTATCCTCCCACCTTCCACTCCCCTGTGCTTGGCAGGTGTA
>PPHD01027126.1:0-11260 GCA_002909625.1 Bambusicola thoracicus
GTGCTCAGGGACATGATTTAGCAGAAAGTTGTTAAGAGTAGTATGGTTAGGTCATGGTTGGACTCGATGTTTAAGGTCTTTTCCAACCTGAGTGATTCTATGATTCTATGATTCTTTCCTACTGAGGGCAAACAGAAATAATCAGAAGTGGAGCCCTTTACATTTGCCCTAGCCAGAAGAACGAGGCCATATATACTTGTTTTGATGGACAGGAAAGTCAGATTCTCATCTGACTTCAATTAACAAAGAAAGAACAAATCAGTACAAACTTATAGTACGGTGTACATTTGCGACTTGAGATTCAGTTAGGTCTGGCTTCAAAACTGGACTGCTCCACTGTTTCAATGAAGACACTTTGTTTTTTCACTCTGAGAACAGATTACTAATGAGAATTGATTGATACCACTGTTTGATTACAACTATCTGAAATGTAGGAATGGGAAAAAAACGAAGCTTCTTGGGTCTGCATAACCCACCTGTATCAGTGAAATGGAATTCAGTATATTGGACTATTTCTGATAGACACGTCTAATCTGCATTCTTGTGTTCAAAAGCATGGAGCACAGTGCAAGAATTATCTTTCTGAATCATCTGTAATACTACTGTTCACATAGAGAGAGGTATTCCACCCTGGATTACTATTCTATTATGATGCAGAAGAAAAACAATATATAATTTGAAGACTGAAAAATCTAAGGTATTTCTGCAACACCAACGAACCCTAGTGTGAACAAAGGCTGAACAGACACTATTTACAGGGCAGAAAGACAGCTCCTCTTTCAAAGAGGCTGCAACTTGAACAAGAACGAGTACCAATGCAGAAAGATGAGTAAACATGGGCTACTGCCTTTTAACATCAGTGGTTTAACTTTTTATTTCTTAGTTTTTAACTGTCGTAACTACTGTTACTTGGTGAAACGTAGCTGTTATATATAAACTAGTCATCTCAACTGCCACTATAATAACTGAAAAGGAAGGAGGACTGTAACTAGCATGCTACCATTAAGTTCTGTGAGATAAACCTCACCCAAGAAGTTTTAATTAAGGTAATGAACAAACAAGATAATAAATAAAATAACAAAATTACCACAAATTCATGAGGAGCTATTCCTAAGGATGAAAAGGGAAGTACACTGGAAGTATCTTCTTAAAAAAGCAATGAGGAATAAAACATCTTGTGGAAACTAAAAGTAAATATTTTTATTTTGAGATGGCAGTGCAGGGAAAAGAATCTCTTTAGTGGCTGAAGCTGACACTGCATTTTACAGACTCTGGGGCTGTATGACAAAAGATACTGTCATTAGAATATCCAGGAAGCTGGAAAAAATAATCTGGATGCACTAGAGATCAGTGAAGGATTGTTTTTGTAATTCTTCTCCTCTAAGCAGAGGAGAAGAACCCACTTTTGCTCTTCTAGTAAGACAAGGAAGGGTAACTCTGGGTAATTTCAGTATTTTGTATCTTTCAATACAAGGTTATCCAACGAAAGTATGATTCAGCATCTTGCTTAAACTCTCTTTCTGAGCATCAAAGAGGAAGTGGAAGATATATCCCTTATCAGGCACTTTCCCAACAGTACAACACCATCTTTAAGCTTTCCTGTGTTCTTTGTGTCTATTGTAGTCCTTTGAGGTAGAACAATAAGGTGAAATGGTAAAGTCAAATGCTACAGAAAGGATAATATTTTTTTAAAAAAAGACATTCTGATAAAGGAAGACAATACCAAGAAACTAATTTACAATTTTTATGTTGACTAACAAAAGAACCTTATCAGAAAACAATCTTTGTAAAACCCTTTTTACATCCTGTATCTTAGCGCAGCATCAAATAAAAAGAATTATTATTAGTCTAAAATGCAGTCTGCAATTTTCATAATGGTTGCACAATATTTTTTTGACAAACCAAGAGAAGGACAGTCTCTATACCGTTTCTAACACTTTAACCAGTGGATATACAGAAAGGAAATAGAATGAGCAACTTTCTTTTTTTTTCAGTATATTCAATTCATTCCCTTCAGCACAGTAAGGTGATTTCAAATAGCCTTATATCCTCCACTGCTGTATGTATTAAACAACAATAAAATGCCACCCAAATACAAGTATTATGGGGGGGAGGGGTTATTTAGTTCTCCAAACCTTGTTTGGCTGAGGCTCTGCCTTTGGTTTAATAAGCTGGGTTCCAGGTGGTATCATTCCCTTCGGAGGATCTTTTACTTTCACTTCTAGCCCAGCATCTATAAACAAACAAAGACTAAGTTTCAAAAAATAAAATAAAATAGGTGAAATATCACCCAAACAGTAACTGCAGAGCATGCAAAATAACCAATCCACTGTTTCACAAATGGCACTTGCAGGTGCTTCATGATGTATTATTTTCTCAACATTTACACTGTCACATGAAAATTCACAGATAACTTTATGTTCTTTTCAGGTATCTGTCACAGATTGCATCCATAGTGCTACTAGGTAATTTTGTATCCTAATAATGTCTTCAAGGACCAATGAAGATAGAGTTAAGTGTTTGAGAGATGCCAAGTAAAAGCTCCTGGAGAGGCAATGCTTACGCATGTTGCATTGCTTCAGATGATAATTGTAAAATTTGAGAAGCAGGAAGTAGCCTTAGAAACCAAATTACACAAAAAGAAAAGGCCTACATAAAAGGCCTATATATATAAATAAATCAGCATCTTTAGTTACCTGTACTTACAAAACCACAAGGTGCTGGAACATATCTCAAAAGAGTAAAATTCTTAGATCATAAAGAAACATGTGTGTAAAGAAACAGTTAGAACTTACAAATAGATGGATATAATCTTGACAAATAATATGTCCTTATTTCAATAAGAGAATATCTATGGTCTTTTATTCTTTTGAGAAAGGAAGATTTCAACAGCAGGGTTTGAATCAAAAGTTGGTTACTTGCTTTTGCTATGAACTTTATATTAAATCTTATGAGCACCAAAATATGCCTTTATTTGGTATTCAAATTGGATATACAATTTATTTTTTCTTGAGAGTAGGGAAAATTAAATACCTATTTCAATGCCATCTATAGTAACATGAATGGTATAGAGACCAACAGCTCCGGGAGTCCAGTTTGCACAGTATGTACCATCATTATTGACTCTGATCAGCATGTTTTCACTGGGTCTAGGCATAAACAAAACAAATGAAATCATCATACAATTACTGTCGTCTTGAAAAACATCTGTAATACTTAGTTTGGAAACTATGCTTTTTTTTCTTTCAGATAACCTAACCTACCTGTTCAATGTAATAACCTAGTATTATTTATTTTGAAGCCATAACCCTCCATAGTATTTTTTTTATAACAGATGATATAAAACCATATTCAGAGAGTAGCTAAAAATACTAGGTAGGATTTTAAGAAGTCCCTTAATTTAAGAAAATATGATAAATTCCACTCAGTAGTAAATGCTTGTAAGACTATGCGTAAGGAAAAGAGACAGAAACTCTTAATTTTAGTCTCTAATAAAAAGTAATTCTTTAGTGCTTACCTCTTTGGTGTTGGTGAAGCAAAGCGCAGTTCTTCAAAAGAATAATTTTCATATGCCTACAAACAAATGAAATTAGATGAATGTAAAATCAACAGTAACCAATTATATTATTATGTTGAATAAAAGAAAGCAGAGTATTTTCTCAGCATACAAAAAACTCTAACTTTACACTCACCAGAAGCACTGAACAGAGAACCAGAAATCAACTACACATCACAGAGAGAGAAACAAACATGTATATAATGTATATACAAATGAAACAATTATATTTACATTTTCATTAACAGAAATACACATGGCTAACAAAAACTTTGTTCGCAGTTATGTCTTTGAAGCTCTTCTACTCTAAGTTGAATGAAAAGCTTTTACATTATTTTTAATTTACCTCTAGATTTCTATTAAATAAGTTTGATTTCATGTTTGTTGTTGAACCCTTACAGTATCTAAGGGATACAGCACCATGACTATTTAAGACAATCTAAGTCTGTGCTGTCATAGTATCACCATACTGCTCTCACATGATGATTCCTCTTTGTGTATATCATATAATTATGTAATGATTTATATTGGAAGAGACCTCTGTATGCAAATTGCGTTCACCTCCTACCCAAAACTGAGCAATCCTCATGGTAATTCTAACTTTTGGATTAGATCAGCTTGTTCAAGAGCATAAACAGTTGAGTTTTGAGTACTTCAAGAGGCAGAGATTTCACAACCTCTCCAGGCAGATTGTTTCAATGTTAGAGAACTCTCACTTTTTTTTTCCTCCTTCCTAATACATAACCAATACTTTCCTTTTTACAAACAGTGTTCATTATTCCATATTCTTCCTCTGTGCAACCACAAGAATGACTCTGACTTCTCCAAAACCTCCCATGAGAATGCCAATATGTTGTGAGGGTGGTGAGGCACTGGAACACGTTATCTAGTGAAGTAGTTGATGCCCTGACCCTGGACACTTTATCAACGCAACGCTGAATAACTCAGTCTACAAGTCTACAAGGCAACTTAATCTAGATGTGGTGTCCCTGTTCATTGCAGGGGAGTTGGACTAGATGGCCCCCAGATGTCCCTTCCAACTCTAAGGATTCTATGATTCTATGATCTATTCTAAGACTACTAAGCCAGCAGAATGCAAATCTAAAGTATAAAAAAAAAGTTAAATAAAAAAAAAAAAGTAAGCAGTGTAAAATGACAGTTTAATTCCCCACAATAAACTAAGAGAAAAGTAATGATATGTCACAGAACAAAAAAATAAAGGAGATTTTTGAATAACCACTGTAAAGCGAAATACAGTGTATGTTCTCAGTCTGTAGGGTAAAAATTCCAGAGAACACTACCAGATAATTAATTCAATTAAGTGAAATTTAGATAACATTCCTTTGAACAGCTGGGAAACATCTGTATGTCGTTCAGAAAGCATGCCATATAAAAGCTACTAGTTATAAAGGCTAGATTTCACTCTTTTCCCAGCAAATGAAACTGGAAACAGTTCAAACTGCAAACGGTTGCCTCACCTGACATAATCTGAGCTCTGCCCACCAATATGAAGAAATACCTGAGATTCTGGAGTTTTTAGCTCAATCTGTTCATGACTCAGGACTTTCTTAACACTTTCTGCAGCCTATCCCAGTGTCTTTCAAAGTAGGCATTGAGCACAATGTTAGTTGCTTGTCAAGTGGAGTAAGACTGTGTCTCTATATTCACCAGTTCATGAGAAGGTAAGAAAGCAATTATGCTGCAGGTCAGAAACTGCAAAACAGTCCAGTGGATTTACCAATGGAATTTTGTACTCTTCCTCTTTCTACGCAAAATGAAGAAATTCCCCCTGTATTGAACTGGTAGCTCCATTGTTTCCCACTAGAAAAAAATCCCACCTTGTTCTACTTTCATGATTTCTTGTGTAATCACTGTACTGAAAAACTACATGAAAGCTGATAGAGTTTTCTAAATTTTTTTCTAGATAGAGTTTTCTAGACAAAACAAGAGTTTTGTCAGATGCAATGGTTGCTGAGATATCAGGTTCCCATATCTCATCAAAAACTATAGGGGAAGAAAGAGGAAAGATAATATACCTACAGATTAGTCATTTTGGGTCAGTGAGCCTACTTTTTTGGCAACTGTGAATTGATACACACATCATTTGCATGGTCATTCTTACTGTACTGAGCTCTGATTTTTTTTTCTATGTTCAACAGCTTTTAATATAAGTTCATTTCAATAGTCCAGTCCTATACTTGTACATAGGTTTGACTTTTTTCCCCTTATTTCAACAGTTAATTCAATTTCTCCTCTGACTCAGGCTATTTTGTGGATCACAATCGAAACACATAACTTTTCTTCTTAAATTCTCATCCAGTTTATTTAGGCTTTCGAGTTCAGGCAATTGGCCTCCTTGATGCACTTAGTTTTCCGCTGAGCTTAATAAATATAATTACAGTAATTTACAACTAGTGCGTTTTTAGCCTGTGAACAAACGAATTCATACTTTTTCAATCCTCTTTGAATACTTCTACCCACTTTGAATACTGGATTTTCTAGTTATCTCATTAAATTAACAGTAATTTACCTTCATCATTGTAATAGCAATATATCGAGCTTCTTTTACTATCATTGGCTCATAAGAAGAATCAAGCTTTGGTGAAGGAAGTCCTCCAAAAGTCATATCAGTGCAAGGGGAAGCAGCGGCAGCAGGACTCCCTGGTATCCGTTGTACCTTTTTAACTTGCTCTTGTTGCAAAGATGTTTTTTTCTGAGAAACAGGAATAGCTTTGACTTCTACCTGCAATCAGATATGGAATTTAGGAAATGAATTAGGGGGAAAAAAAAAGCCCACACAATCTTCCAGATCTGATAAAAGTCCAGTGACAGTGTTCTTAAAGCACTAACTACAAATCCTGCTATGTTAAAAAAGTATGCAGCTACACTTTGCAAAGCTAAGAACAACATCTCAATGGAAAATCACAGTATGTAACCATACAGAAGAGAAGCACCTAGAAACTGCGTTAAGTGTTGCACAGTACTTCCCAATCAGTACAGTATATTCTGATATATTAGCTAAGTTTTCCCACAACAGCAAATGCTATAAATGCCATACTTGCACAGGTTTCAGAGGGAATCATCATGGCCTGCTTAATCTGGATCAGTAAAAGTGAAATCGGATCTTGGCTAGATCTCCTACTGTCCTATATCAGCACAGGACATTTAACTGTGCCGTTCAACTCACATTTTTCCTGACTTTCTTTACCAGAGGTCAGTCCACAGACTTCTATTAGTGCAGGTAACAAAGAGTCAGCTGAGTTCAGTTTTCTAGGGAGGAAGAGACTATCTGGAGAGTAAATTCATGCAATATTCACTCTAGATCTGCAATAAAGTGTGTTTAATTGCTGCAGATTTCATATGCTATTTATCAAAATTTGACCTAATTTACTAGAAGTTACATCAGTGTACTGAACACTGAGTAAGTCCAAAGGAATGGTTAAGATTTCTGTTACTTTACAATACATCTGTGTTCAAAAATTGCAATTAAGTAACAAATACAGTAACTATTCTGATGTGTATATTTTCATAAATCATTTTCCTGATTGACAGTAGAATCACTGTAAGTTTTCTACTACCTTTGTCAAAAAGTTTAAATAAAAAGTGGATTCTTGTCACTCTGTACACCACCAAAGTTCTACAACTAGATATTTCCACTACTATACAGAATTGGATAATTTTGTGGATTTAGAGGTAAAAAAAAAGCCTGATTCCACTGAATTTCATAGTATCAGTTTCTGCTGTGTGCAAGAGAATTTTGTGGAGTATCTCCAACAAATATTAAACAGTTACGATGAAGTTTAAGAACAATCAAGATTTCAATAATTACCTTCATATTAGGAACATGAACAACATCCCCATACTGGTCTTTTGTTTGTACTGTAATAACAGTTGGCCAACCGCAACGAATGTCATCCTTATTCAAAATCAGTGATGTCTTTTGAGGATCAGCATATGAATCTGGCTGGAGCCATCTACAGCAAAGACAAACACATTAAAATCTCTTCTAGCCTCTCAAAAGATAAATTCTTATTCTTCTCAAATATGACACCCAGCTATGAAATGCATGTATTTTACCCTATGTACAAATGAAAGCACTACAAATACTTTTACTTAATATTTGATGTAATAATTAAAGCTACACAGTTGTTTGTGTATACACAAAGAATACTGCATTTTTTTAAATTTAACACATAACTAGAAAATTTCTAATTTGTTGCAAAAGTCATTACAACTTGGGTTTATTTACAACAGCACAAACTGTTACCTGGCAAGTCGTCCACCACTTGATCCTGGTACACAAGCAATGAAATCCTCCAGAAAAGACTGCTCATTGCTTTGTACTTGCAGTGGAAGACTTCCTTCAAGAGCTTCCAGTATCGTTGGTGAGTGAGACAGTGCCAACCCTTTTCCAAGAATTCCAGAATGAGATTTGCACACCTTTATTATTTTTTTTTTTGCAGGAATTGAGGTGGGGGTGAAGGAGTGGAGAGATAAGAGAGTGTCTTTTAGTATCTTACATGTAGACGCTTTCCCATAACCTAACACTATTGGCACAGACATTTAAGGGATTAAAAACCATTCAAGGAGAAGCTGAATGGCTAAACTACTTTGATGAAAGTTCAAAAAAAAAAAAAAAAACAACAAACAAAAAAAAACAATGGAAGTGAGTTCCTAGCACTTGTTTTACCCACTTAATCTAGAAAACACTAATATATGGTGTCAAAAGTATTGCCTGCTCAGTCTAGAAAACATTAAGTCAGTAATTTATGCTGAAAGAGATTAAATGAGCTTGAGTTGAGGGGCAACTTCTGGAAGAAAAATCATGGCAATATAAATTTTCATGCTAAGAGTATCCTTACCAGTTGAGTTACGGCCAGAAGAATGAAAATGTGACCAATTAGAATTTTCCAAAGAAAATAAAAGACTAGAGATAATAGCTTACAGTAAGACATATCTTAAATATTTTGGGGTTTGATAAAGTAAAGGAAATCCCTCTTTGCAAGAAGGGGAAGAAGATGGAAAGATGCATAAAATATCAGAGTATTGGACAGCAAGTGAAAATTAATCACCCTTTACTTGGATGCATACTCCTAGTTTGAATTAAAATACTGTGAATTCAAGAACAAACTGCTGTAAAAAATATTCCTTTCAAGAACATCCTTCTCAACACTTTCTGTTTGCTATTCTAAGGCCTATGGTATGGTGCCATTCTGTAGCACTGGTATGTTTTTCCAGCAAGTACAGTACCAACTAAATTTCAGAATAGTTGCCCTGAAAATGATTAGGAGAGAAAAGAACATGAAAACTCCTTTTTTACTGTTCATCATCAGCTAGGGTCAAAAATAAGGAGCTACTGATGAGCAGCAACTGCTGTCACGACCTCCAAAAGACATAATCAATCCAGAATAACTACAGCCATATTATTTGAGACTTCATAAATATTACCGTTGAAGTAACTTTATTTCTGCCATTAAAACGACATGTGAAAGGTTTATTTTGATAACATTTAAAATTTATTAAACCACAAAACCTAACACGCATCTATTTTTGAAATATATAAGTTACCTTATTTCCTATATATTATGACATTTTATGTATTTTATCTAGGCAGATTTACTCTAAGACGTAAAAGGAACAGCATACCTGTAAAGCAGCCTCCTCAAGAATCTCAAGGTCTTCTTCAAATTCATTACCTGCTGTAAAAATATAAACATATATTTTTCACAACAATAATACTGACATTTATCTACATATTATATAATCTGAAATTAAATTCTATCTAGTTTATGCTACAAAAGTTAAGTTTGCGGGAAGATGTGTAATACTGCTTAAACAGCTGCTTAAAGATTATTATCTTTTATAAGCTTAGTAAACATGCAATGCTGTGTAGTTCAGTGTACAAGCAAATAACCAATATACATTACACATAAAACAATCAAAACTAAAAACTGGTAATTATAATTTCATCTCCAAGACAGTATGTATGGCAAATCTTTGGATGCAACTAGATACTTCTAGAATAAGATTTTAGGAGGTCAAGCTGATTGCCAGGAAGCATTACTCAAAACTGTGCACCAGCTGCTCCCTTATAAGAACTTACCCTAATAAAAGTATTTAAAACCCTGACAAACTGTACAATTTGATAAATTATGAATACACTAGAGCATTAAAATAAATTATATTCTACCACATAGTATTTCTTTCTTACATATGCCACTCAAAAATCTGATTCCAGAATTGCCAAACATAGTCTTAACAGAAAAGTCAAACAGGTAAAGTTACCATATTTCTAGTCTTTCTCAAAAACATGTCAGGCAATTCTATTTGTAAGGAAATAAAAAAGAGATGAATCAAGAGCTGAGATAATTTAAAAATTTTAAGAAATGAATATATATAGAAATTCTGCTCTCACAGATCACGTCTAGAGAATTTCAAACAATTAACTAATAATGTTTAATAATTGAGTAACACATTGATCAATTCCCTATTGCTGCTTAGGTTAGATCTCAATCATGGACTAGATCTCTTTTGGAAAGAGACAAAAATCTCTTAAATTCAAGTATCTTAAATTTACGTCTTGAAGAACTTGCAAGGAGGAAATATTACCTTGGGAACACAGTAATTCAATATTTGGGTATATTCATAATGATGACATTTTTAAATTGTTATAGAGAAATATTTACACAGATATCTGGCCAACTGTATTCAAAATACACCCACAACAATAGTTAATAAAAAAACAAGATACCTTTTTGTGAAGGACATTCTCCCTCAGTAAAGTCTTTACAACATAATGCAGTCATATAAATAATGCTAAAGATGTAAGGGTCTATAAGGATGCTAGCAACAACTATTAACTCAGATTCAAAGTCACTTCAGTGATCTTGTCTATATTCCTTGATATACATTTTCTGGACATATTTTTATTTTACTTTGTTCTTACTCCCACAATGCCCTTTGCACCTCTCATAAATGTATCTTTTGAGAATTTTCAACCATGTGTTTTCTGCTTCTTTTTAAAAATTCTGTCATTATATTCATGAAGGTTCCCAAATTTTAATTTTGTCAAGCTTTAATAGCACTTAGTTGGATTCAGAGGCCTAGGTATTATCAGGGAAATGGAGCAAGATTTACTTTACCTACTTTTGTGCAGTGTAACATGAGATAATGAGCTTATATGTAGGTATTACAAGACATTTTTATAACAGACAGAAGATAAAGAGGCACCTCTTTTCAGTGATTAATTTCATTTTTTTTCAGATACTCATCTTATGATGACATGAACCATTACTATGTCTACATTATCTCTAGAAAGGTTAGAGCTACCATCTTAGACACAGCTGAATTCTACCTTCTAAATGCCAAAATATAGGCATTTTAAGTTAAGTTGCTTATTCCCTTCTGGAGTGAATCTTTTCCTTCAGTTAATTTCTTCAAACTGTCTAAACTCATACATGAAACAAAGATAAAACTGTAGGCATTTTTAAATGAAGTATGAAAATTAAAATACAAAGTTATTTCTTCTCGTATGCACTGCAATACAGTATTTTATATGATTACATTAGTTCTTCTTAAAATCATACTGCTCTGCAAACGAGCAGTGGCAGTAATATATAATATATAGTATTTTTCAAGGCATCATTGACAGCAAAAGGTAGAAGATGCATTACTTACAAAAAAGCAGTCTGATATTAAGGCAGT
>PPHD01027127.1:0-11259 GCA_002909625.1 Bambusicola thoracicus
CAGGCCATTCTATGATATGATAATATATTATGTATAATAGAACTTCAGAAGTATATTTATATAAATATATTAATTTATATTATGCTTATATATAACTGCAGTATATTTAAGCATTTAAAGGAAAAAGCACCTTTGTTAGTCATTTCTCTATTTAAAGTATTATTGAATAAATACTTCCATAAGTATGTAAATGACAGGTAAAGTAGGGCTTACTGGAACAACAGCATAAATAAATACACTCTTTAAACTTGGCTTTAATACTCTTGTTTACTGATTTTTTTATTTTTTTTTTTTAGGTCTCAACTACAACAGATGCAAAAAGATTGAGACTCAGAACAGGTTAGCATTAGATCTTTACTCCATATGAGGAATTTAAACTGACAATACTATCGTGATCCTAACACTTATTCATTACTATGGAAACTGCACAATATATTTCATTAGACAGGCGGATCCCAACTGTTGCTCATTTTCAGATGTGTAATGAGTCCAAAATTGCACTTAAGCAATTTAGACACCTCTGTCATTTGGAGTTCAAATCTAAATTTCACTGAAAACAGGTTGTGTTTTTTTTGTTGTGTCTTATTTGTATTTATTTATTAGTAAGACACCTTTGTTAGCACTATTTTGAAATCATTTATCTGAAGATTTACCAAGAAACAATAAGAAAAATTACATTCAATACTTACAAATCAACATCAGTATTATTGCTTTACCAAAAATTTAAATAGAAAGACGTTACAAGGAGAGAACTTGAAAACTTTATTCTACTACGCTGTTAATGCATTCGAACAAGTACAGCACAGCCTGTTCACAGCATGAGAATGTTACTCGGCAATAGCACTAATCAGTTTGAATACCTTGATCTCAGAGGTGATCTGTAGCCCAGGACTACTCTATAGCTTTGACTGAAAAACACAGGTAGCACACCGTGGGCTCAACTTATAGAGCAAAAATGTACAGTGCTGTATATAGAAGTTCTGGTTTAAAAACACGATGATCCCAGTTGGGGAACTTGATCTCAAACTAATGGCAGTACTGCTGACAATCTACTGTAGCCCATGAGAGAATGGGGAGCGCCCAGGCACAGAGAAAGAATGAGAAACGTGTAAGCGGAAAATTCTGAATTTTATTCAAGTAAAATCTAAATGCTTTAATTTTTGCTTTTCATAAAGTTTGCATCTTCATGCAAGATGTAACATGTCATCCATCTCTAGAAATATCTAGCATGCAAGTCCTCGTATGACTTAATTAAATTCAAAACTAAGTATTTCCATTCAGGCAAAGTTGATTTATACTGTACAACCTTGTACTAATTTATTTGCAACATCTGATCCTGAGATGAATTCAATTTCATAAATTATTACTGCAGATGTACTTGACTTACATTCTGTAGCAATCAAAGGTAGAGGTAATCAGAGTGCTTGAAAGAAGGTGAAACCTCAACAATAATACATTTCCCTGATTGTCCCAAGTATGGTAATGTTATCCACGTTCAAGCTGCAAGTTTCAAAACTGATGTTGCACTGAGTTTTAAATCCCTGGCAATAGCCATTTGCAAAAAACTGTGGCAGACCTGGATTAATGGTAGTTCTTAATACCATCATCATACGATCTGACCATTATTGATTTGAAGCTGCTATACATATTTAGTTCCACCTCTTCATTTCAGTTTCTTGTATTATCTTCATTAATTAAGCAGGAGTTTGTTTGTTTATTTTTGTTTTTTGTTTGTTTGTTTTTTGTTTTGTTTTAATCAATGCAGTGACTGCTGACCAGTACCTTTTGAGCACTCAATTTCCACGGTCTCTTCACTGGTTTGTTTCTATGACCGCTCATGATCAAGTTCTGCAGCTGTGGATACTTCTGCATCACTAGAACACTATTTGTACTGCTGCTTCCACTGCTCTCACATAATGCTTTCAACTATCATGGTGCAATACACTAAGGTATTCACATGAATTTCATCCTCAACAGAGTTCAGTTAACGAAGACATTTTCATTATTTTGACATTTGAAAACAATGTAAATGTTTTTAATAAGGTCTATTTACCAGCCTTACAATAGACCAAGACTGTTTACAATTCCAAGGCACAGTCATAGGAGACAGATTACTGTCTGCTGTGTTCACTGATAAGATACATAATCTTTCCATAGCAGAGCACAAAAAGTAAATGCCTAGGGTTTATCCAAGTGCTACTTACTCCTCTACTCTACTGATTCTGTTTCATCTGTCTGAATTGTACAAATTTGTGCAGTTTGAGCCCTTGCACCTTGCAATAAAAGCTTGGAATTAGCTGACATTAACAATGCTTGAACATGGCTTAGGCAATTGCTAATTCTGAGCCAGTCCTCAACTCAAGGTTGTGCTCAAGAGTTTTACTTACTAGTCTAGGTTACAGTCCAGCTGAAGCAAAATGATAGTAAGAGAACTAGTTCTAACTTGGGTTCAGTTGCAGTGACTTAAGCAATTACATTTTGGGATGCCAGCTGAGAAATCCCCAGTAAGTGGGTGCATGCCTCTCAGAGAGGATTTTTTTTGAACTTGGAATAAGCAATGTGTATTTTGCCAATACGGTGACTGAATATTCTCAGATGTCTGAAACATGATGAACTACATACACTTCCATTTCTTTAGTAGTAAAATAATCCTACCAAGCCTGCAAGAAGAGACCACAGGTATTCTAGGAGTGAGAAGTCACATACTAGAACTGGTTTAGGTGATTTGAATCCAGACTTCTGCCCAGCACTAAAACGCTAAGATACCTGGCACTATTTCAGAACCCCTCATCACGCTGTATTGTGTATGCAGTGACATATGCTCAAAGGCTTACTACAGTGCACTAGATTCTCCATAAAGTGGAAGAAGAGCATTACTTCCAGGTCAGGAAGGAAAGCAGATGATATAGTACCTGCCACGATATTCAGAAAAAAGAAGAGTATCTTTCATCTCCACCAGTCAGCGTTCCCAGCCAATCATAGCAGTAATCACCAAATCCCCTTTGGAGTCAGCACTCTGCTTCTAATGTATCTTAGATTGAGACGAGACAAAATACTATAAAAGCTTGTGTCACAGAACAGCCAGTCTGATGCCACAGTGTGTTCAGATAGCTCCTTGTCTCCACTTCCAGGTGCTTATGGACCATCACTACTCAATGAATGTTCATAGTACATAGTTTCGATTACAGCAAATTCTTCATTCCCAATTGAAAGACTTACAAGCAACAAACTTACAAAGGGATATTCATGCACCATGCTTGAATTTCACACCTAAAACCTTCCTATTGTATCTTAAAATCCATCCAAGTATGATGCAATGGAGATTGTACAATCTCACTGTAACTGCTGCGCAAGCCTTTATATATTTTTTATATACAGTACACACATGATGCACATTGTATCTAATAAATGGGTCCCAGGAGACTGCCAGTATTGCATCAGTTAAGGTAACCATGTCACAACTGCTCCTAATGCTGTTTATACCCATCCTATTCTAACAACATAAGAGGCTATATTTTCTCAACAGAGATAAGCAGGGATTTGCAAAAGTTACAAGATGGAGTTTCAGAAACTTCATTTCTGGTTTTCATTGCAGCTGACCTTTAGAGATATTTCCCTGTCAAGGCTTGCTACACTTGAAAGATATATAGCTTTAAGTCCTACTGATTAGTACACAAAGTGGTTTCAACACCATTTTATTACTAGAAATAGAATTAGTTTCAATACTGCCATGAAACTGCCTTTGCTGCTATTTGACAATAACATTTCAAGTTCTGTAAATTTACTCTCTCATAGCAACATGGAAGAATAATGGAGAGAACAAGAGGGACAGCAAAAGACTATATCAGCAATAAACATTCTTCGCTCATTGATCCAATGACATAACAGATTCTAAAAGATGCAACTTGTACAATACCTTATCCTTTTTCCTTTAACACAATGAACATTCCCGCCTTAGCATTTTTAAAATATTTAGTTCTCCCTTCATATAATGCTGCTGGCATCAAAGTGATTTTTTTTTTTTCCTGCAAGGCTTTCAACTGAAGTTAACTCATTATTTTGTATGTCTTACATATGTATACATACACACACACACATATGTATGTACACACACACGACCACTCTGCATGAAGATTCTCCAGCATATCAGGACATTCAAATAACTTAAATTATGTAATTTTCACAAAATACTAAAGTGGAAAGGACTTTCGTGTTATTTAGCTACTTACCTGCCTGACTGTATTCTCTGACAATTAGCAGAAAATGAGGATAAATCTTAGCTTTTGCAGAATGTAGTACCAATTAGGCTATTCTCTTAAAAGTTTAGTAGGTGGAAATGTACGTTACAAAAAAACCCCAAATGCTCAAAAAAAAAAAAAATTCCTCAAAATGTGTCCTGGTAGCATTTCAGAAAGTGAAGTATATAATACACTTATAGGTATTTTTTGTATTAACTTACTATATTGGCTTCATACTAGCATTTCAGCTTAGATCAGGCGTCTGCTTTAGAACGCTTTCCCAATGGCCACATACGACTATCCTCTGACTCACATCACAGAGGAGTTTCAGAATCTGAGAATTGAATTCATTACACATTATACGAAACTAGAGACGAAGCAAAAAGAAAAGCACATAATGCATTTCAACCTCTAATAGGCCACGGGCTATGGGAGCACTCTTAATTTGCTCTAAATCCTCAACTTGCTCTAAAGAAGTTACTGCAACATCTACTGCTATTGCAAATGAACACTTCTTGAGCAGAAAAGCAAGTCTGAGTACCGAGTTTTGTTCCACTGTTTGTACTGCCAATTACAGCTCCTCAAAATCACTCTGTGGTTTCTTGTGTCTCACATGAATTCTTCCATAGTTTGTCTCCTTTACAGACAGCAGAGGAATTGCAGAGATCACGACTCAGGACTGCCCTACAAATATTCACAGCAGGGGATCCAGAACAACTTCTATTTGAGGAAAGCTCAGTACCAGTAATAGTTCAGATGACCCATTTTTCACCAGTGTAGTCTCAAAGGATATAAGACTAAGCTGTCATTTCAGGAAGAATGATCCTCACTGTAAAGCCAGTTCTCTTTTTGTTACAATCTACTTTCAATTTGTAATTTATTAATGTATCTTTCATGAAGAGTAGGGGAAACAGCAAAGGAGAAGATCACTGTAAATATTGGTCTACAAATAAAACAAGGAGACTGCTAAAAAGCCACTATTTCAAAAGAAAGTTTTTTGTTTGTTTGTATCAGAGTACTGATTATCTAATCCTAAAATGTATTGACTGAGGAGGAAGGTTTAGTGTTTTCTAGGCAGTTGTAAGCTGCAGATCTCACCCTTCACAGCACCTTCCAGGGATGGTACAAATATCCCACAGCACTCTGACCACAATCAATCTGTATCACAGGAAATGGGGTCCCCTTCCTGCACATTTGTGGCGGCCACAGTCCCACATGGGTAGGAACAGACAAGGAAAAGATCACATAACGCACATAGGCAGCAACACAATTTATCTTGCCCAAAAGAGCAAATCAAAGGCGATGATAGGGCCATAAAATTGGAAGAAAGGCAAAAAAAGAAAGAAGTAGATGGGAATATTTAGAGTTACAGAAAGGCTTGCAGGGGATGGAGAAGAAGTAATATAAAATCATTTATCCTTCAGTCAAGTAACATTTATAATCATACCAGTAAGTTCCTGTTTCAGCAAAGCTTTCAATTATATGCATTTATTCATGGTCATTTCAGAATATTCTATTCCTCCTCCTCCTGTACTGCTAAAGGCCACTGTATCACATAAGGAGAGCATCCCAGATTTGACGTGATATCATAGTAAGGTATATCCACATGATATCCAGTGTGGAGCTGTTTGGAGTAACACTTATCAGAAGAGAAAAGGCACTCAAAAAGAATTCACCACTGTCAGCATCCCAGCATATAACTTCCAGGGAAGAAAAGACAGCACATCACAGCTCCAAGGAGAGAGCAGCCAGAATCTCCAGATCTGCAGCAGGAAACTACAGAAAAGCTGCTTCATTGCATGTGAAAAGGTGACACTAAAGGATTATTCTCCATCTCCACTACAAGAGAATCTCCAAGCAGGTAGATAGCACATAAAAGATCAAATTCCCCTAACCCATGGACACAGGAATTTACTGCAAAACCAATTCAAGTATCTCTGAAGTGGATTAAAACTCTTCAAATCTTTAAATTAGTGTTATGACCTGCTCTGGTACTTCTAACACGTGAGGCTACAAGATTTTCTCTGTCAGAAGGAAGACTTTGCTGTAATGCACAGAAGAGCATTCCCCAGGTGGGAAGGCAGCACTCTCACCTGTCCAGAGCTCACCCACTGAGAAGCACAGATTGTGTACTATGTTATTTCTGCATAGAAAACGTACATGCCCTGACCTGGATTAAATAATCAGATAAATTGCCAACTTGTAAGTACTGTTCCCTTAAATCACTTGCATATTAAACAAAACAAATCAGGAGGAAAATCTGCATTGAAATCCATCAGAAGACATCATGCCATTTGGTCCTTCATGCTGAAAAGAGAGCTAAGCTTCAGATTTGTTTGTTAGATACTTTTGTTTTATACAATTGATCTTAATTAGCGTAATATACTTGCCACAGCAATGGATTCTAGACTCACTAGCAAAGAAACTCTGTCTAAAATATGCTCATGTCAAAGAACAAACAGACGGCTTAATAAAATAAACTATCACTCAGCACAAGGACTTCCCACAATATTATAATGACTCATTTTATTATTGGAATTATTAGTTTCCTGGGATGCTAGTGCTCAAATCAGTTTGAAGAACTGCCTAGGGTAAGCACTTGATTCCAATAAATTAAAAAAAACGTACCTTTTATTCAACTAATTCAAAGCCTAAGCAATATATTTTTTTAAGAGGACTCTTCTAATTCAGCATGATAGTTTCAATATCACGACAGAAAGCAAGGCAACTGTAACATTCACCAGTAACAGATGGAGAATATGATTCTACAGTAAATGACTTGTGGGTGATCTAAAAGATTCCTCTAGGATAGAAAAAAATGGTAATTTTTAGAAGCTGGGCATTCCAGTTCAGTATAAGCCTCAGTCCTAAATAATCATAATATTTAGTTTGACAGCTGAAGGCACGAAGTCCTCAGTCTCAGATTTTTATAATCACTATTAGCACTAAAATAGCACTTCCTGGAATGCGAGAACTTAAAAGGAAATTTTCCAAAGTGACCAGGCAAAAGCTGGAACGTGGCATGCTGTTTGTCCCAAAGTGGAGTCCTATTAAATATAGAGATGAAAAGAATTCACTGGGAAACTATCTGCTTTTAACTGCTAACTTTCTTTCTTTTCGCCTTTTATTTCATTCATTAAATTCGAACAACAAAAAACTCTGAATAAAGACTCTAGCAACTCTCCTTCACTTGATTTAAAAGTAATAGCATGAGAATGTACTTTTCTTATGAATAGGAACAGTGACAACAGCCATACATTCACACCTGAATCTGCCTCAATATCTAAGAAAATCTCAAAGCAGATGTCATCTGAACTAGTTGGGAGCTCCTCCTTACTGCATGGATCTAGCAGGATCATTTCCCAAAGGCCTCCATCAAAACTTTTAGCTTTAAGACAGTAAATTCTATGTCTCCATTTCATTCTTCAATCAACAAAGTCCTCTAAGGAAGTAAGCTGAAAACAAAAGTAGGCTATCTCCCTTCTCATAAACCTCTGCATACCCATTGTCATGTATTATTAGCTGCACTCCAGTTTCCACATTCTCAACTGTGGAAGCTTCCCCAGTAATGAAAGGATCCCACAAAAATAAAAATAGTATTTTTCACAGATAAAACAAAAAATGACCACAAGTGCAGTTACATAAACTCTACCAGATGCTGTAAACTACTTGTTAACACTTAACTTTTCATATGAAAAATCTGCATATGCCTACAACTCTGTTGTACCACTGTCCTGTCTCTATTAAAGTAAGAATTAACCAGTGAGAGAGTCCTGCAGGAAAAAGTCTTTTTTATTTTTTTAATATATTGCAAGATTCTTCCTTGTTTAATAAGAGGACAGTGAAACTAAAAGGGTGCATTGGTAAAACTACAACAACCAAAACAACAAAATTATAAACATCATATAAAACAGTTAACATTTTCTTCCTTCTCCCTCCCCCCTTTTCTTTCCAGTTTTATAGATAGATTTATTACAAGAAGCTAAACCTCAAATTTACAGCTTTCAGACACTGTACATATTGTCATGCAATCTGTATTTAAGACAGAGCCCTGGCAAAAAACAAGATCATGGAAAAGGATGAGCCATTAATAACTTTTCTTATGTGATACTGCACAAAAATAGAACAAAAAATCATAGAAGGACTCTGAGGTCAAAATATAACAGTGCAGTTCAATGAAAGTGATTTTACAGACTGAGCATAAAGAAGCTGTACTGGTAGCTACAGCACCAAGCTGAGGAATAGGCAACTTTTCCAGCTCATAGTGTTGCACAGGGGTTAGACAGATTATATTCTCAAAAAAGTAAAAGCTACAAATAGTCACTGGGAAGATCACAGTTGCAGAGAATTCAATTGAACTATCGAATAACCATCACCCATTATTACCGGAACACAATAAGATCCAGATTACTTAGAATACTATACTGTTACTACAACTGTTAGAAATCATATTACATAACAAAATATCAGCTACAGACTATCATATTACACAAATCAGAAATTTCTGACTAAAATTTCTCTAACAACAGGCATTTAAGGCTGTGCCTTAAAATTTGGTGGTGAAAGGAGCTAAACCCAGCTGGTGGCCTGTCACTAGTGGTGCTCCCCAGGGATCAGGATGGGGGTGCATCCTGCTTAATATCTTTACTAACGACCTGGATGAGGGCATCAAGTGCACCCTCAGTAAGTTTGCAGATAACACCAAGCTGGAAGGAACTGTCCATTTGCCTGAGAGTAGGAAGGCCTTACAGAGGGATCTGTACAGGCTGGATTGCTGGGTGTAGGCCAATTGAATGAAATTCAACAAGACCAAGTGCCAGGTCCTGCACTTTGGCCACAACTCCAGGCAATGCTACCAGTATGGGGGAGAGTGGCTGGAGGACTGCATGGAAAAAATGGGCCTGGAAATATTAGTTGATGCTTGCCTAAATATGAGCTAGCACTGTGCCCAGATAGCCAAGGAGGCCAATAGGCATCTTGACTTGTATCAGAAATAGCATTGCCAGCAGGAGCAGGAAAGTGATTGCTCCCCTGGACTCAGCACTGGTGAGGCTGCACCTCAAGTACTGAGTTCAGTTTTAGGTCCCTCCCTACAAGTAATATATCAAAGCCCTGGAACATGTCCAGAAAAAGGCAACAAAGCAAAGGGGTCTGGAGTGCAAGCCTTATGAGGAGCAGCTGATGGATTTTTCAGTCTGGGCAAGAGAAGGTCCAGGGGAGACCTTATTGCTCTCCACAACTACCTGAAAGTAGGTTGTGCCAAGGTGGGGGTCTGTCTCTTCTCCCGCGTATCTAGTGATAGGACTGGAGGGAATGGCCTTAAGACTCACCAGGGGAAGTTCAGGTTAGATATTAGGAAAGATTTCTTCTCAGAAAGAGTGGTCAATGTTGGAACTGGCTGCCCAAGGGGGTGTTTGAGTCCACATCCCTGGAGATGTTTCAAGAAACCTGTAGATGTTGCACTAAGGGACACAGTTTAGTTGAGAAATACTGGTAGTAGATGGACAGTTGGACTGGATGATCTCAGCGGTCCTTTCCAACCTAGTGATTCTATGAATACTGTCCCATAAGAACACATGCTTTTTCATGGATTATATGTAGAAAGGTAACAAGTTCCTACTACAGTTCTACTGTTTTCTAACTTATTTGCCTGAGGCTCCATATAACGTACAATGTATTTTTCCCACAAAAATTTCAGTTAATATGATAACAACTCAGCAACACAGCAACACAATTTATTGAAGATAACAAAGTGTGGAAATTAAATTCAATACAGTGGATCACAGTAAATGCCTTAATTCCACATTATAGCATCTGTGAGATTTGTAAGTAAATGTTGTCATTAGTAAAGATAGATACTCATCATGGAAATCACTTCATTAAATCTGCATTTCTCTTGGTAACCACAGCCGTTACAACTCCTGAACTACATTTGGTAACAGTTTGTTGACTCAGTCTTGAAACACAGTAAAACATTCCTGAACATATATGTGACCATTTTAAAAATACCCATCCGCCATTGGTTTACCCCACCCAGTTCTGGTAATCTCCTTTGGGTTCAGAAATCTTCAGAAGCATAAGCGTTCATCTCTGAACACTCTGAAGAAATGTTTCTTTGTTCCCAGCCAAGAAAAATAAAAGCCATTACACAATTATGATAAGTCTGGTAGCCTGCTCATGGTTACACAAGGTGTTGCCTTTGGACAGATGTGGTAAAAAACAGCAAACTACATGAGCATGGCCCCTCAGAATACCATCTAGCTCACAGCAGCCTCTTACCAGAAAGATTCCATAGTAGTTCCCTTCTCTTAACAGGGAGCTCAGGCTCTTCTAGAAATGTCAAACTCTATCACTGATGCTCAGATGCTCCAAGGGATGTGAAAATGAAACTCCTACAATTATACCAATGCAGCAGGCAGAGAAGACTTCTTGCTAAATGAAATTGATTATCCTACAGATGCCATCCATCAGAAACAAAAAGAACAGAAGCAAAAGATGACACCCTAAGGCTCTTATTACCAAAATCACATTAAAAGGAAACAGAGCAGGAGCTAAAGAGAAACAATACAGGATACTTCCATTCAAGGCTTCAGTGCTTAAATGAAGACAGAATCTAGATTATGTTCTTACCTAATCTACTAGAAAATCATTTTCACTAGAAATTGTTAATTAGCCATACCAGAATGCATAAAGCGGAATTATAATTGGAGTAAATTAGAGTGTAAAAGACAATAAAGATTATAGGTCCATATTAATGACATTTAAATAAAAAATAAAAATTGAACAGAGGTGTTAGTACAGTGAGACAGGACCCTATTATGCACCATAATTAGATGTCAGTATATATTTTGTCAGTTTACATGTCAATTTTAACTTCTAGGGCAAACCGTATTATATGTTTGACATTTCAATTGATGCTATACAGTTTAACAGCGCACTGTCATGACCATCAGATCTGAAAATTAACCATCTTTGACATGCTATTGGTTAGGAGTTTGTGAGCAAGGTTTAGATGCAGCTG
>PPHD01027128.1:0-11259 GCA_002909625.1 Bambusicola thoracicus
ATTTATCTTACTCATCAGTCTTTGTCTGCATGTCCAAATTGAGACTTCAAGGAGCTTGGGCTCACCATGACAATTTTATGAAGGCCAAACAGGAACTGGACACTGACTGATCCTGCCACATGAAAGCAGACTACATTGGTCATGTACTGAACTGAAGTCTCCCGTATACTAGGATTGTCCCTACATATTTCTTTCTCATAATATGGTATTCTCTGATGGTTAACTGAACATTCTTCCAGTTAGTGGAAAACAAGCAAAACACTGCTGTCTTCCTGCAAATCAGTGAATTCCATGAACTGCTTTAATATATGACAGGAGAGCAGTTTCTATTTAAAAAACAACAACAACAACAAAACCAACAACACAAACAAAAAAAAATAAAATAAAATAAAATAAAAACAAAACAACTGTTGGAAGCTATAAACCCTATAAACCTTGTCAACTACCAGAGTCTTTCTACCCTCTTACCATAACGCATGTTAATTAAGAGCTTTTAAATGACAACCAGCTCCATATATCTTTTTTGACAAACATGAGCAGCACTACCTGTCAGTTTACCAAGAGGACACAGGAATTAGCACTGTGTAGCATTTGATACTCTTTCCTACTCAGAAATGCTTTTTAGTTACCAGGTAGTACCACCAGATTTATTTTTTAAATTACTAGCTGAATGAACAGTTAACACTGGAAGTAGCAAATCTGTTTACCACTTCGAAACCATCCCTTTTCTAAAAATGAATGGTATCTACACTTATAATAAGATGATAACAAATAGAGAAGACTCAGTGTAACATGCAGAGCTATTGCTCATTCACGTGAAGTTTTATCTAAAGTTGACCAAAAGGACTTCTTAATAAAGAGTATCTGCTAACACTGTTAATACTGCAGTATTTGTCAGCTAAGGAAACATTTCCTTCTGATGAAATCTTGCAAAAATACAGAGATGAGTCACTGAGGTGCTCCATCTCTGTGAGCGCAATATTCCCAGACATGGAACCAGGAGTTCAAAAGTTTTGGCCTGGAAGCAGCTCTGAGGATGCTCTGCCAGAGACTTCCCTGCCTTTGAGAAACAGAGAATTGTTCAAAATACAAGAACACTCATTAGCATAAAAACTCTAAAGTAAACCTTCAAAATATCCACTAGGTAACACTCTACTTGTAACACACTTTTCCTCTCACATCAGTATATGTGTCATCAGAGCCCATTTGAAAATTAAAAACACATAATCAAGACATAAAACAAAACCAAATTATTTACATTAAAAAATATATATTTTAAAAAGTAAAAGTACACCTTTGGGTATGGGCAATTCTAACAGAAAACAGAGAGAGACTTTTCAAATATTTAAATAAATCTTGCATCATTTCAGAAAAGCATTATCAGCCAGGTAAAATAGCCAGTTAAAGCAGTGATCTACCCTCCAATGCTAATGCGTGTAGGTTCCATTTTCAGTAAATATAGTAATGGATATGACATAAGTAAAGAGAGTATATATTCTATATATATATATTCTGATTGCCAATTTTTTTCCCATATTCTATGAGAACTGAGCCAGTGGTATATTCCGTTTAATTTTACTTAAAAGTTTAATTGGTATCAGAAGTTTACTGCTCTTATGATTGGGAACTTTGTTTAAAAAAACAAACAAACAAAAAAAACCTTCTGTTATGCCATCTTCAAATGTTTCTCTATGTAAAACTACCAAAGGGCTCACAATTATTCTAAACTAAAAAGCTGTCAGTATTTACAATAAGTCCTTTACAATAATTTCTTCAGTGTAAGTAAACCATAGATTCTAATTAATCTTGGTGAAAACAGGCCACAACTCTATATAAATTCAAAGCATTTTGCCATTATTAATCAGTGGGAGAGCCACAAAAAGGGCAGAAAACATTTTGATTAGTTTCATAATGTTTTTATTTAAGTAAAAGTAGGTTTTAACTCTATAGTAAGATTTTAAACGATAAAAGGTGCTTAACACACCAGAAAGCATGAAACAAATAATTATATCATACACCAAATATAAATTGCAGTAAGCAAACAGCTCGGTCAGTTTCTTCAGAGAACTGATCTTTTTTATTGCTATGTTAGATATATTTCCTATATATTATGTTAAAATGTGTATCTGAACAAGAATAGAGCTAAACATAGGGAAAAACTTTTGCTTTAGGAGGAACACATGCTTCACCTGAGGTTAATAATGACACTGTGTCCTAGACACAGGTATCTTTTCATTAGCAAAATCCACAGCAAGTTGAAGTTCATTTACTGTAAATGTAGTAAATTTAATGAACTTAATGAACCTGTTCCACTGCCTTACAATACAGTATTCTTTAAAAAAAGCAAGCACACATGTTTTATGAAGTTATGTTAACTGTATCTACTAACTCTCATAATCTGCTTGAGGGGTTCAATTTCCCAGCTTCTGTGAAACACCACAGTCTTGATTAAGCTGAATAAAAAGATAATAAAAAAATGTCCACAGTCTAACAGGATTGTCAGTCTATGGTAATTTGCTTAAACTTCTGTTGTTCCACTCATTTTCTAAAGCACTAATACTGGAGAGAATAAGAATCATTTCTAGTGAACATAGGAAAAACATTTTAATCCTTTAATTCATTCGTGATTTAATATCAGGACAAAATTGAGAGAGACAACATGAGCAATTCTTGAATGAGAGGAGAAACTGTACCTCTTTAAAGAATAGATGTTTTTTAATGGATTTTTCCCATGTCATTTCCTGGGTTTAGGTTTAAATCAGGGCAACTATTGTAGCAGGGACCTCCATTACCCGGGAATGCTAATTCCATCTCATGCAGCTCAACATCATGCAGCCTTAGCCTACTTATCCAGATGTCAATAGCATTGTACAGTGTCACACAAATGACTAAGCAAAGATTGAAAATCCACTATGCAACAATCATGTCTTCATGGTCACTTGCACAAATATTATGTCTTATGCCACAGATACTATAAAACATTGTGTAACTATACGTTATGTGTAACCAACAGCATTCTAAGAGTGAACGCAGCCCAGTTTCCTGTTACATACGAATAATGACTTAGGAAGTCATTTAACAGAAAGGTGATGAGTAAATATCATTAAGAAAATTTATGATGGTTTTTTCAATAATTATTGTTTTCCACTGTATAATTCTTTTGTTACTTATTCCATGTTAGTAATCAACTTTTCAGAGATCCGAGCTTGAAAGCTCTTCAGAGATTTCAGCAGTACTGCGAGGCATAATTATCCCTTGTATCTGCACAATGTTAAACTAATTGCCCTCACATTTCAAGTGCAATATCAGAAGCTATGTGATGCCTGAGCTCTGCCTTGTGACCAGACCAGAGCTCTATCCCAAGAGGTTGGCAACAGTGTGCATACATCTTATTCCTTGAAACTTGCTTTCACAGCTCTATACTGAAGCACGTGGACTGATTATTTATGAGAGGGAAAGAAAAAGAAAGCAACAACTAGAGTCATACTAATACCTTCAACTACTGTCAGCGATATTTTACTTCATAATAAAGCAAGTCTAATTATGAGTTATTTATAGAGAAAATCATAAGAATTTTTAGAGAAGATATAATTGTGAAGTCACCTGAGAAAGATGAATGATATACAGATATACATGAAAATAATTAAAATCCAAATTTTGACTTTATCTTTTAGCGTGTTCTTTTAACAGCAGCAAGCTTTGATGGGATACCAATAACAAAACCCTAAAAATATTTTCTGTTGGATTCTGATAAGAATGATATGCCCTGCATCTGAAAAGCAAAGCAATCATGATTTTTGAAATAAGAGCAAAGATGTGTCATACATTCCGTGAGGGCATGTGAAAGTTCTACAAGAACAGCAAAACAAAAACGAAAGTATGCCAAAGGGAATTTCAGATCACTTCATATCAAATTTTGTCTGTGGTAGATTTGATATACTACATTATTGAACCATAAGACATTTATCAGCTTGAGCCAGCTTCTCTTTTTCCTGTCCACAATAGTAAAATAATCTAGTTAACACTTTTATTTTTTTTTAAATCTTCAAAAAAAAAAAAAAATTACACAACTTGAAAGAAATGGAAAGCAGGATGATGATAAACTGAACATTAACATTTCTCCTTACACTGTTCTTAAAATCTCTTTCAAAGTTTCAGAATAACTGGTCACAAACATTCCTTTAGGTTAACATCATTGTAACCTTTTCACATGCATGGACCTAGGGAGAAACTGCAATCTGTGCCAAGGTTTCTTATCTCTCCTTTCTGTCTACTCAGTTACAACTTGGATTCTCACATACTTCAACTCTGTCAAGAGGACTGTGCTAAAACATTTTCAACTTAAAACTTTTGATCAAAATCGAGCAGCAGCAGTAGCTAGACTAATATTAAGTACTAACCTAAAAGATACAAAGAAATACAGGTTTAGACACTGTAAAGTCACTGACAAGAAAAAACATCAAAGTTATGTTTGAGATTTGATAGTCATTTCCAAAGACAGATGTAAGGATTTCTAGAGAGAATTTTTTTTTTTTTTTTTGAAAAATACTAAGAATTTTGAAGTTGTGGGGGATGGAAGGAATACCACATTTCTGATTCTCTGAGAATGGAATTTCTACTCAAGAATTTCACTCTTAAGTCTCTTCAGTATAACAGGTAACATGTTGAAAATACGAGTTGCATGGAAATTTTTCTCTTTCAATTTTGTACTCCATCTCTAGTCATCATGTACTATTTTGAGCAATAATGTCAAAATACCCAACAAAGCTCTGCTGTAAATCCATTGATAATTAGCCAGATTACTAATGTGTTTGAATTATTATGATGGCTTACAGCACTATATGGATTTGCTTAGCACTGCCTGAACTTCATTACTTTCCTCAATTCACAATAACTGAATGAGAAGAAAATACAATTAGACTGTAGAATATGTACTCTGATCAGTAAGATACAGTTCACCAGCTCTAACAATTAAGACCTTACAGTAGAAAAAAGATGTGAATAGTGTTTTCAGAAGTTTTTAGTAACTCTGTCTCAATAAAAGGTGATTCACCTCTGTGCTTGGGAAGATCACAGAGCAGATCCTCCTGGTTACCATGTTAAGGCACATACAAGACAAATAGGTGATCTGAGACAGCCAGCACAGCTTCACCAAGGGCAGATCTTGTCTGAGCAATCTGGTGGCCTTCTACGATGAAGTGACAGTACTGGTGGACAGATAAAGGGTAATGGATATCTTCTTCCTAGACTTCTGCAAAGTCATGGTCCCTCACCACAGCCTTCTCTCTAAATTGAAGAGGTATGGATTAGAAGGATGGACTGTTGGGTGGATTAAGAACTGGTTGGCTGGACACAGCCAAAGGGTTGTAGCCAACAGTTCTATGTCAGGGTGGAGGCCGGTCATAAGCGGTATCCCTCAGGGGTCAGTCTTGGGACCAATGCTCTTCAACATCTTCATCAATGATGTAGATGATGGCATTGAGTTCACCCTCAGCAAGTTTTCAGATGAAACCAAGCTGAGTGGTGCAATCAATACATTGGAGGGAAGGGAAGCTATCCAGGGAGACCTGGACAGGCTGGAGAAGTAGGCCCAGGAGAACCTAATGAGGTTCAACAAGGCCAAGTGCAGGGTGCTGCACTTGGGCTGGGGCAATCTCAGGTATTTATACAAACTGAGAGAAGAACTCCTCAAGAGCAGCCCTGTGGAGAAGAACTTAAGGTCCTGGTGGACGAGAAGATAGACATGAGCCAGCAGTGTGTGCTGGCCAAGCGTGTTCTGGGCTGCATTAAAAAAGGGGTGGCCAGCAGGGAGAGGGAGGTGATTGTCCCCCTCTACTCAGCTCTTGTGAGACCTCATCTGGAGTACCGAATCCACATCTGGGGCCTCCAAGACAACAAAGATGCTGAGCTCTTGGAACGGGTCCAGATGAGGGCCACTAAGATGATCAGAGGGCTGAAGCAGTTCTATGAGGAAATGTTGAGGGAACTGGGCTTGTTTAGCTTGGAGAAGACTCTGGGGAGACCTCATTGTGGCCTTCCAATTATTGAAGGAAGCATATAAACAGGAGGGGGAATGGCTTTTTATGAGGGTTGATAGTGATAGGATAAGGGGGAATGGTTTTAAACTAAGACAGGGGAGGTTTAGGTTACACATTAGGAAGAAGTTTTTCACTCAGAGGGTGGTGATGCACTGGAAGAGGTTGCCCAAGGAGGTTGTGGATGCCCCATCCCTGGAGGCATTCAAAGCCAGGCTGGATATGGCTCTGGGTAGCCTGGTCCAGTGGTTGATGACCTGACCCATGGCAGAGGGGTGGAAAATAGATGATTTTTGAGATGTCTTTCAACCCAGACAATTTTATGATTCTTTCTCATAGGCTATAAAGGCTGAGGAAAAATCTTGGAAGGAAAAACAGTAGACTTCAAAGAATGACATAAATGGCATGTACTCCCACTGAGAGCATGTGCCTACAACGCAAAATTGAGAAGCAGATCTGTCCCTAAACATAGAGTCTTCCAGTTGCAGTGGTTAAAAGGCTCTGCTACATGGGTATCTACTACTGAATATCTAAATCGGAATCATATGAGCTCATGGTGTTGCACTGAAAACAAGCCATGCCTGAATGTGCTACCCAAAGAAGTTAGACAATTACTGAACAGCTCAGAGACAGTGGGACACTGAATAACTATGATTATGTATTAGCACAATTGTAGTTCTGCCTATGTGTGTAATCAATAGGGAACACATACACCTTATCTGCACCAACTATAAAACAGAAACACATTGAAACTTCAGCTCTCACAATATGCTGATATATTACTAGTACCATGAAGGAGATCATTAAAGAATCAGGACATTGAGAGACAGCCATTGTCCCAGTAAATTTTTGGGAAACTGTCCAACTTCAGTGTTTTTGTGTGGAAGGAATCAAGGTTATTCCTCAAAAATTCATTTCAGCAGAGTACTAGGGCTCCACTGATACTTTCTGCATGAGCCCATAGGCTTCTAGGAAGGGAGAAATACACCATATTTCAGTATTTTCTCTTTGGATTCTACATTACATATATTGAGAGTGCCTCACAAAGTAATTGCCTGAAAGCAACTTGTCAAAAGGAATTTCATAGGGAAGCACGGAGAGTAAATTCACAAGTAAACCATGTTAAAGGGAGAGAGATATAGATTTATCCTGGAGGGCTGACGTGAGACTGCTCGGGACCATAGAACAAAGAGAAAATGGAGTGATGGCCTTTGAGCAAGGCTGTGGTTTCTAAGGCCAAAGAGAAGTTCTCTCAAGCAAGAGATGGAAAACCCCATGGGTGCAAGGTTCTCAGAAGTAAGAAGAGGCTTGAAGATACTTACAAGCCCCCCATCACTCTTTTCAAAAGACTCACAATCTTTTAAGTCGAGGAAGTTATTCAGAATTAACACTTTTTCCTACAAGTCCCAATTTCAATTCTTCACTGTGTTGCTGAGATTTCCCTTCTCCCTTTCCCACGGGTGAAAATAAAGGACAGGAAAATGGGGAAAAATGTCCCTTTGTAAAACTTTCCATGGAAATCATTCAAATGGAGCTGTCGAAGCAGCTCTCAGAGCTGTCAGAAAGCCTCCTCATATATCAAAGTGGGAACGAAAGCAGGTAGCAAGGAAATCTGTAACAAATTCCTACTGAGTCAAACTATAGATTTCCACACTAAATTACACAACACTTTTAGTATTATTTTCCCTATTACAAAGAGTTGTCCCTAAAAATAACAGTAAGGCTTCCAAAGTCTTTCCTGGCCATTATTAACAGTCTTCACAGTTATTCTCCAAAAATAATATTCCACAAGGATTTATTTTACTATTTAAAAGCAAATTTTTAACTCAGGAAGAGAATACTCATCAGATCTTAACTTAAATAAAATTTAAAATTCATGCCAGTGCAGAATGGAAACGAGGATTAATTTCCCCATGGAAAATACTTAACATATGTAAGATAGTTAATGGAAACAGAACTACACTAATATATTTTACATTATGAGTACGCATACATATGTTATTACTTCGCATTGCATAGTGCCCCTTATCTAATAATCCTCAAATGTGTTTAAAACATTGATGACTTTAACCTCACAGAAGCTCTGCAATGTAGGAAATATTTTCCTGTTGACTTTATTTCCCTCATGAGCTCACTAGGCACTAACTACTACCTCGTATCTGTCTCAAAAGCATCTGTCAAAACCATGGAGACACCATCATTAGCAAGTTGACAATAACTAATAAGTCACCCTGAAACTGTGGAATGCGTACATACTGAGAGATTACTGAGAGAAGCCAAAGCTATTATAAAATCATATTGTTTTCCTATTTTTATTTACTGCTAGCCCTTCATAACCTTAAATCAGAGCTATTTCTATTTGCAAAAAACTACTGTGCAATAGCATATGGCTACTATCCTGGAGAATTTAAAGCTGAACTTGAAGAGGAAAGTATAGGCAAGAGATGGAAGACTGAACAAAATGACTAAAAAGCCATGAGTTAGTTATAATTAAAGCTACATGAAAAGTAGTTATCTTCTGTCCTTACAAAATACAGATTTGTGTGAGAGGCACTTAACTTGGCCAAAATTGTTGACTAACAAAAGGTTTAACAGGATAATAAACTCCACTCTTTTTCACTGAAAAAGCATTTGACAGAATGCACTGGAACAACATAGACTGCTTGTGTAACATACATAAATCTGTATAAATATTTGTGTATCTATATAAATATGGCCTACTTGTAGTACATTTTTAATATACATTTTTTTTTCAAAAAAGGGTTTAAAATATTAAAATCAAAACAGCTTTCCAGATGATAAGTAAGACTTTTTATACATTATTAGCATATTTAAAATTTAAATTACATCCAAGATGGGGTACATACAAAGATAGAATACATATGGAAAGTTGGAATAGACTAACACAATATCCTTAATAAAATCCTTAGACTGTCAAAGTTAAAATACCAATTGCGAGAACATTCATGCTCCCCTTTTAAGAGGAAAAAATGCTGTCTGTAGAAGCATATACTGGTAAACTCACAGAAGTTTTTTCTCCTTTCCCCACCAGTGAGATACATGCTTTCGGATTTAAATTAATAAAATCAGAGAATCATAAAGGTTGGAAAAAACCTCTAAGATCATCCAGTCCAACTGTTCACCCACCACCTATTTGCCTACTAATCCATGTTCCTTAATACCACATCTACACTTTTCTCGAACACCTCCAGGGATGGTGACTCAATCACTTCCATGGGCAGACCATTCCAGTGCTTGTTCACTCTTTCAGAGATTATGTTTTTCCTAACATCCAACCTGAACATCCCATGGTGCAACTTGTGGCTATTCCATCCCATCCTATAACTAATCATGTGGGAGAAGAGACCAATTCCCATCTTGCAACAACCTCACTTCACAGAGTTGCAGAGAGCAATAACATCTCTGAGCCTCCTCGTTTCCAGGCTAAATTAAACCCAGTTCCCTCAGCTGATCCCCATAAAACTTGTGCTCCAGTCCCCTCACCAACTTTGTCACCCTTCTCTGGAGATGCTCCAGATCTTCAATATCTGTCTAATGGTGAGACGCCCAAAACTGAACACAGTCTTTGAGGTGTAGTCTCACCAGTGCCAAGTACAGGGGAGCAAACATCACCCTTCTCCTGCTGGCAACACTGTTTCTAATAAACCCTGGATGCCATTGGCCTTCTGGCCTTCTCGGCCACCTGGGCACGCTGCTGGCTCATGTTCGGCTGAGAGTCCACCAGCACCCCCAGGTCCTTTTCCTCTGCACAGTCTTCCAGCAGCTATGCCCCAAGCCTGTAACACTGCATGGGGTTGTCGTGACCAAAGTGCACAACAACAAGTGGTCTTGTTGAACTTGATCATGTGGACTTCAGCCCAACTATCCAGCCTGTCCAGATTCTTCTGTAGGGCCCTCTTGCCTTCAGATACTTTCAAGATTCCACTCACTGACCCATTCTATAGGTTAAGTCAATTCTTACCTCGCTAGGCAACTATACCGAAATATTTCATACATTAATTATAAAAACAATTTCCAAGTAGCTACAGAGCTCTCAGTCTTTTATTTAATGCTGTTTTCTACAATATGCTTCCATCTTTATCTGTACCAATGCATGTGTCAAAAAAAGATGAACAGTTACCCTATCATCCCCCAGAATGTCAATCTGAAGCGGGTTATCTTGACACCTGTCTTTCAGAGCCCTTCTTGTAAACTGGACATGAATGATTTTAAGCAGCGCTTGGAAGGTTTGGTTGAGCAGTAGTTCTGATCAGGCTTTGTAAAATTAGCCTCTGTCTTTCACTTCCAGAATCAGAACATTCATCATCTGGACATGGCTGCCAAAAACTAGATGTCTGAGAATCCTGGGATTATAATAGGTTTGAATTACCACATTTACCATGAGTATTGCTATGCCTTCAAAGAACAGGAAATAGTATTATGCCAAGTATTCAAAGTGAGCATTTCATTGCCAATCCCTGGAAGCCACAGCAGTATTTCTTTGGCTCGGCAAACTTACATCCTTTATGCACATATGTGAATTTACAGAAGTACTGATAATTAATTTATTTTAGATTTGCAAGTGGGCATATGACCACTTATTGGAAGTAAAAAATATCACATCCATCTTACTAGCCAAATATTACAGAAGTAGTTTCTAAATAGAAAATTCTTAACACTTTCTAATGTCTGGGATGTGTATTGTCTTTGTGCTTCCATATAAATTTCTGTGCTGAATGAAATAAGCCTAAACTTCTGATTTCCAAATTTGTTTCTCATTTGTACTCTATAGTCTCACCGTATCAATTCCAGTAGTGCCTACTTTGACAGATTTTCATCAGATTATACTCCTTTTCCTGTAAGATTAATCAGTCTGCAAGATACAAACTAAGGTATCACACTTTTCAAATCATGGTCATTCAACATGATTTCAAAGATCTCTCCTTGCTGAGGCAATGAATACATAATTAGTGTCAACTAACATAGGGAACAGCCTTGCTCTAAGCACAGAAGAGGTAACCCTTGCATATTCATAGATTGATCAGATGGTTCCAGAAGACAAAGACGTGACATTGGGGAAGAAAATACAGAATTTCATAATTTAAGAATGATTCTGCACTGTAAAATTCAGCTTTACAGTTTTGCTATACTTTATATTATATACTTATATAATATATACTTATATTTATATTATATACTCAAAAGCCTATATTAATAACAGCTC
>PPHD01027129.1:0-11259 GCA_002909625.1 Bambusicola thoracicus
AAAACCCAGCTCTGAAATGTTTCAGGCTTGAATTCCAGCCACTGTGTTCACACGAAACCTGCTCTCTTGGTTGTTATTTTTCATTCCTGTGTCTGTGACTGTTGGGCTGGGAAGGGCCACCTCTCACAGTGCCGACTCCTTGCTGTCCACCTCTCATCTGCTCTGCGCAGGAGAGACCAGGACCAAGTCCAGAGGCTCTTACTGCTGCCTACCCCTTTCCCTGCTGAAACCTGGTGTGGGGTCCTTAACAGGCAGGTTCCTTGGGTGTCGCATGGCTGCAGTCACCTGCCAGAGTCTACCTTCTGGGCAACATTTTGTGGGTTTCTAGCCTATACTTGTGGGTGTGCAAACTGCTACAGCTCAGAGCCGCCACTGCCTTAGAGACAGATGCAACAGACCCTAATTTGCTCTGCAGTTACTGCTTTGTGGGGCCCTTTATGCCCTTACCTTTTCATGTTAAGTTCTGTGGGTTTTTTAAAGAGCTGATTTACAGTTCAACAAAACGAAACAAGCAAACAAAAAACAGTCTAAAAATGCAGCCAGGAACATACGGAGACTTTTAGATACCTTTCAAACTAAGTATGGATGTATGCTCCCCCAACATCCTCCAACCCCAACAAAAAAAAGAAAGAAAGGAAAGGAAAAGTGAATTAATAGCCTAGTCATTATTCAAACTTATTCATCCTCTGAAGGAACAAGTATGGAAAAAAATAGTTTTCTTCCAGGAGTTTTTTCTGTTTTTTATATAATACCCGTTCAAGAAAATGCATCAGGCATGGTGTGAGCTCTGTTGTCTCCTTATCACTTTCTAGCCATTTTCCAGCTCATCTTGTCTCTCTTTGCTGCTGCTAATATACTACTTTCTGCTCCTGTGCTCTTCCTAAGGCTCCTTCACATTTGCACATTTATTCCCTAAACTGTAGCAGCATGTCCCCATTAAAAATAAAGTGCCTTATCATATTGTTCCCGATGCTGAAATCACGTAGGGTTTGCTTGGGTTACTGGTAGCTGTTAGAGTCAATAGGCATGCCTAGAGCCTGCCTGGTGCTCCATGCATCAGTACTGGACTGGTAGGGCTGTGCTGAGAGGCTTCTGCTGCTCTCCCTTCTGGATGAGGTGGCTGACTGCTGGCTTCTTTTCTCTGCCTCTTGCATCCCTTCATCCATTTCAAAGAATAACATCGCATATACAATCGCCCCTTTCCCTTCCTATCACTATTGTAACCCTTTCCTGCCTTAATTTGCTCACTGTGGGGGCATCAGCTCCAGTCTTCCTACACGCACAAACATATGGGCTCAAGATGTGAGCTGGCCTCGCAGAAAGAGATCACATTTTATACTTTCCCTGAACCCGAATAAGCAGTTGTCACAATCCAAGCTATTGTGCTAAATTTAAATAAAAAGGTTATAAATTGGGGGACTGCGTATGGGTGGCAAAACTGGGTGCTACGTAAATGTTGTGCAGAGCAAGAATATGCTTATTAAATAGGCAGTGGAGAATTAGAGGGAACTATTTCAGTTTACATTCAAGTACATTATGGGACTGTTTATAGGGCCCAAAAGAACTTCCCGAGCATTAACACATGTTGTATGAGACGCAGAGGTGGTAGAATTTATATAAAGGTGGATAGACATGTAAAACCAGAATAACTTGTTAGCATTTACATCATTGCTGCCTGGAGGCTATGGCAACTATTTCACCTACCTTTAGAAACTCATTCAGCAATTTTTTTTTTCCTACAGAATGGATTAAAAGACAGCATTTTTTGTAAGGTCGGGGAACAATGTCACTGATAAATCAAGATAAACTTATCCTGTTCTTTTAGAATATTGAAGGACATGTGAGAACCATGTAGAAAAAGGCATTGTTATTAATAATGGATTATGCAAGAAGGAGAGGAAGGTCAGGTTCGTGTTCTTTTTCCTTCTCTTTAATTATAAAGATCAAATAATGCACATATCTCTGGAAAGTAAGAGGGGGAAGTTTCCCATTCGCGTCATGATAGAAATTCATCTTGTATCACCCTTTTCTGGGTGATTCCTCTGAGTCTCCAGCTTCCAGACAAAGGAGATCAGGCAAGGATAACAGCATCAGAAAAACCTATGCAAATAAATGCCAAGTAATGAGAGGAAGGTGAGCTTCATTCACACTGTTTGGTTTTGATTTTAACTCAAGTACTGAAAAACACTCAGGAGAAAATTTATCTCTCTTTCTTCAGGGCAGAAAAAGTTCAAAGTGAACATGTGAGGTCTCCAATGACTCTTCAAACAAGGTTACGAGAGCATTAGCCTTCCTGGTAGCTTAAAGGTAAGAAAACAAGAAGAAAATCCTTTCCTCTAACACATTTTATCACACATTTTATCATCATTATAAATTATTGAGAAATGCACCAATTAATAGTTTATCTTTTAAAGCATTCTTATCTAGACTTCTGAACAAATAGAGAAATGGATGGGCACTCATCCCTTTTTATTACTTTTTTTCCCTATGTTAGGGACTGCTATACATTTCCATGAGCTGTAACAAATGGTCCCATTTGCTATGGGATTTGCTTTCAGCTGGGACAGAGACTGTGCTGTCTTCACTATCAAAAAGATGTGTGTTTTAAAGCAGGGGAATCAATATGCATTGTTATTCTGCCCTAAATTCCCCGTAGTATCAAATATAGTTTTTACTACACTCAGTGAGGCCAGCACTAAACTTGACTATGAGACATAGCTTTGCTTATGTATTTTAGGATGAAGACAAGAGAGATTTGTTTCCTGGAGGATTTTAATGGAAAAACCAACCAACCAAAACAAAAACACCAAAAAAAAAACCAAAAAAAAAAAAACCAAACAAACCACAAACAAAACACAGAAAATCTCTCAACTGGGAGATTGCAACAGAGCAGTAGTGAAATTTAAGGTTGATCAGAAAAAGAAGAAAACAAAAGATCTCTCTGTTGTCTCATATTGTGCACCATGACATCTTGGCTTTCACTCTGCACCCACTGAATGAATTCTGTCAATTTGGAATACAGTCAGCATTTCAACAAATGTATATCAACATGAATCTACTGCAGGCAATGATGTCATGGAACTTATAGTAGATGAAACCTTGACCTTTTATACTTTTGCATTCTTCCATCAATATCATTGCTTTTCCCTTTTAAACTGTCCATAGAAGCGTAGTTTTTCTAGGGGGGATTAAATAATTATTCCCTTCGCTGACATCTCCCAACAAAGCTCAAGATTAATTCACTCACATATAGGATTTATGCACCATCTAGAATTTCTATATTTTTTCATTAGGCCTTGATGGTGACTGGAACTTAGCCTAGGGGCCACCTGAAGCGACGCCTATAAAATTAAGAGGACAAACCCTCTAGATGGAAGCATTCCTCATGTCACAGAATAAGTTCTGTTTCAGTATATTTAAATGAGCTCTCCAAACCAAGTTTCATAGATAAAAGGCATGGATTTTGCTAAAGTGACTGCATCTAAATTTGGATTTTGCTAGCTGTATCAGTTGAAGGCAAACTAGCGAGATATTTTAACATAGATCAGCCTTTTGCTTCCATCATAAGACAAAGCCTACATGCAGTTTTAAACTTGAATAAAAAGAAAGGAGACTGTAGTGATATTTGAGTTTGGTTGTCCTTATATAAGACAAACAAAAATAAATTATGTCCACTCTGGGTAAACTGTGATTCAGATTGCTCACCTTTAAGTTGAAGAGCCTCTATCAGGAAATACGGTTCTGTTTTTAAGTAGACGTGTGTGGGAGAACGACATTAACACCTTGTACTGAAGGAACTATTCTCTCAATCCCTTTTCACAGCTGACTAAACATAAACGGCACCGGTTTAACAAAGAGACACAGATGGCAGAACTGATTATAGTCCACACCGAATAAGGAGATTGATTCAACAAGGTAAATGAAGGTCAGATTAATCATGGATCACATTTCCCTTACCAACCAAACCCTTTACACTACATTATATGCTTGACTGTATTATATTTCTAACATTTCAATCCAAAGCATGGGCTCCCCACCAGCCTCATTAGCCCTTGGAGCAGACTCTACTCTCTTTGAGGTTTCTACCAGTGTCACCTCTACTGCATGAGCGGTCAGCACAAAAATACATTAAAAGAGCAAGAGGAAAGCACAATTTTAAAGGTATTGGTATCCTTATCCAAGCTACACTGAAGAGTCATATTATCCACAGCATGAAAGATTCCTATATTTAACTGGGCAGATATGTACTTTAAAAGATCATTTATCAATTACTTTTGCTAGACGTTCTAGCAGCTTAGATCACCTAATTTTGGCTCCAAGTTAGAGGTAAAGGACAGCATAAATTTCAAAGTTCCCTCCTCTGGTATTGCTTTAAGATAACCCTTTTTGTTCAACTAAATTGTTTCCCAATTACTTCACAACTTCTGACCACATTTCAGAAGACAGGGACCTCAGAAAAAACTCCTGGCATTTCAGACTTTTAGAAAAATATTTTTAATTAAGATTTTTTCTCACATTGTTAATATTAAACATCATAACCATTTACAACATGGCCAGGAAGACTGTGCTCAGTTACTGTTTCTGTAAGGTTTGATAGGACTTCTGACTATTGTAATAATAGCGTAACACTCTTCACTTAATTTTACATGGAAAAAAATATGATGAGTGGCCACTCTGAACTCTAATTTGGGCCACTGTTTCCCAAATTCACCTGAAAATTCTTGGAAGTCATGGAAATAGACTTGATAGCAAGATAAACAGTATACGTGCATTGCACAGTGCAGCATGCTCTGGGATCTCTCACAGGGCTAAAAAGAATGACTGCTTCACAGTGATTCCTTCTGCTTCCAGAAGCCACATACAACACTTTGTGTGACTCCACAGTGCTCAGGGTAGATACATCTATAGGTTTTCTTGGAAGGTACTTTGTGTACATTGTCCATTTAAATCAGAATAGGAATTTAACTGCAGGGTAACTAATGCAGAGACAGTTTGAAGAAAAGTGGGTTAGAAGCCTCTAACAGGACCATAGGAAATGCTTTAAAAATATTTACTGCAGTTCCTTTGGTTTGGCCTGAAACCATCATAATTAAGTGTATTAAAAATAATCCAAGGGTAACCACAATAAAGATTTATTTATTTGGAGGGCGGGGGAAGGAAGAAAGAAAGAGAAGATATAAAACTCAGGAATTCCAGTGTGCATTTTGGATCTGGTCTTTTGGAAGTATTTGCCCAGAAATGGGGGAAGGGAAGAGATAGAAGCCAGAGAAAATGAAATGTAAAGAGAAGGATAAACATGGCTAGCTTGCAAATCAGGGTGGTTTGAAATGCAGGAAGAAACAAGAGCCAGGTCTGTAGCCAGAATGTGAATGACTTAAATAATAAACTGCAGAACATAATAGCTCTCTCCAAAAGTGAATAGACAAAAAATAAGAGGAAGATGAGTAGGATGTCTCATAGGTAAAAACAATAGTTACAAGAAGGCTGCAAGACTGTTGTTTGGTAGAATATGCTTGAATAATTTTGATTTTCACACATCCTGTCAGTGGATGTAGGCATTTTCTGCTTTGGCTGTAGTTTATTGAGATGCGTAATGGAAAGAGGAAAAGATACTCTTAGGATGTTAAATACAGTCTTTTGAAAAGCGTGAATAGAAGTATGCCTAAACCACGGGCTGCTTTTAAGGTTCAATGGAAAACATATACATTCAGGAAATAATATAAATTGGCTTAACTATATTTGATGGGAATATAGCCATTTACCTTTGGTAATATTTGGCTCTTTTTTGCTCATGCTGTGCTAAGACTTTTCACGCTGTCAGGCTGATATTATTAACATAGTGCTAGTGATTTATTGAAACCCACCTGGCTGGATTCAAATACTTATTCAGAGACTCTGGAAGTCTTGAGTTGACACTGGAAGTGCTGTACCACGAAGGCTTTCAGAACTGTCTGTATCATGTTTGGCATCGTGGAAGACCAGACCCTTTGTGTTCATCTTAAATAGAGTTGACATCTTGCATTTTGTTCGATAGTTTCACATGCAATGGCCCTGATGAAGTAGAACGCAAGATTGCTAATGAGAAATTTTACAAAGAGCTGACAGTCCTAGAAGACATTTGTGTAACAAGATGACAGACAACTAGACTTTGGGGCAATGTAAATCTCCTTGGACAAGCACTGCGTTTTTCATTACTGTTTGATTAACACACTGTGTATTTAGGCCTGGCTTGTGGCAGGAACACTTACCTATTTTCACCATCTAATTAATATAATGCAATGTGTATACATATATGAAGATTATAGCCACATTTTAAACCAGTATCTATCTTACAGCATGGAAGTACATTCTAGTAAATGAACAGAAGTCATTTGCTTTTGAATACTGCCAAAGTAGACCCACTGAGGAAAGTGGTATTGCACACCCTCTGAGCTCTTTATTCTCAGATTGTTCCTGCAGACAAGGCACATGCTGTGGCAGGGATGAACATGGGAAAATCTCTATCTGTTATTGAGACAGAATAGTCCTCCTGGGCTTCCCTAGCACCGAAGCTGCAATGTAGTGGCCTCTATCACCATAAGCCCCTGACTACACAGAGTCTGTAGGAAAGTTAATTTCCCAGAGGACAAGATTTTACCTGGGATTGCAGTATCAACTTAAAACCATATGATGATTTAAATAGAAAGCTTGTATGATATGGAATTAATAGGGAAAAGATTGAAACCTAGGTCACCTACAGATACAAAATGGACTTGTTATTAGGAACACATAAAAATGTCCAGCCTTTTCAGTGGGTTTCCTAGAGAGCAGTTCCACCTGATGGGTGATCATTCCAGACACTGACAAAGCATCTGTGCTAATAATGTGTGCAGATGACAGAGAAATTGGCAGGGTAGTAAACAAGGAAAAAAGTTAGCTGGGCTGTGCAAGCTGAATGACTTAATTAGCCTGTCACAATGAGCATGGTTCATTTTAATAAAACTAAATAGAAAAAAAAAAACATACAGAGTGAAATTGCAAGCTCTGGTTTGAGAATAGTAAGCTGTCACAGCAAGCAGTTGCTTGGGAGTCATTTAGTAATCTGTGGTAAACACCTCAAGGTGAGGAGAAACTCCATTGAAAAGGAAGCAGATGTACTGGAGGCATCTGTGAATGTCTTGGATTTGGAGGTACAAGATAGGGTACCAAGCAGAAAAGTGATTGTGCCTATACTGTCCAAAGGGGAGAGCTGCACTTCAGGATGAATTCAGAAATATGAGAAAAAGATAAAAATGCATAAAATAATGTAAAAACTGCAAGGAAATGCATTATATGCAAGAAATTAAACTTTAGAAGAGGACTACTGATAGACTTTTATACACTGAACAGCTGTTTGATGGCTGAACCTTCTGAACTTTCCATGAAGGCATAATAAAATCCAATCGCTGTGGAGTTTGAGAAATTGAGCTTCTGAATAAGGTGCGATTAAAATGATTAATGCCCAGTATGATCTTTGTACTGGATCTTCTTCCATTCTGCCGTCATGCTTTAGCATCTCAAGAAAATATGAGATGGGTGTGTCCAGCCACAGTTTCAAATTTGACTTCATTTTATGGGAGAAAACCTACATGTTCTTATTAAACAAACACACACACATACACACAAATCAGCCCCCAAACAAACAAATAAACAAACAAAAAGCCCAACAGAAGTAGCTAACAAAAATTTCTGTATGAATTAAATAGTTTTGATCCTTATCTATTTGTTGATAATGATCATATCAAACAGTGAATGTAAGGAGTCATACAATGGCAAGAATCAAAGCATTACTCTCCACCTCTTTTTTTTTCTTTAAAACTGAACATAAGTGAAGCCTACAATAATATTCTACTACAAATCCATTACTGGTCCATAGTAAAATATTCATTTAATCTTAATTTAATTAATCTTAATTTAATTCTAACTTCGATATGGTAAGGATGACAGAACACTGAACAGGTTGTGCAGAGAGGCGTTGGAGTCTCCTTCTGTGGAGATATTCAAGACCCTTCTGGATGCCTACATGTGTGACCTGTTGTAGGAAACCTGCTTTAGCAGAGGGTTGGACTTGATGATCTCTTGAGGTCCCTTCTAAGCCCTACGATTCTGTGATTCTGTGTAATCTAATCACATTATCTGTTTATTTTGGCTTTGTGTGTGTGTGTGTGTTTTAGAGGACATCTCAAAGGACCAGTGGATCCATCAGTGGTTTGTTTCAGACTCCCAGGCTTATTCTGTCCTCTGGTTCTTTACTAATCTACAAAATCTGTTAGTCTATTATAATTTGAGGGAAAATAGATCATCATAAATACCACATGTAGAAGTGCAGACAAAACTTTTCTCATCGCTACATGTCTTTGTTTCTTGCTGTTGAAGAGATCGTGGTTTCAGATGTATTGAAATTCCTAAAAAACCTGCGGGATAATGTCACATTGTATCAAACACTGAAATCATGCCAGATAATGAATCTTCTTTGCTATTTTGAGTACTGACGCTCAGTAATGTTCAGAGTCACCCTTATTTCACAGCTGTATCATTTCATATGAGTGTCACCATTTTGGAAGTTGTAGATTTTAAATTTAGTAACCTGACTGTATAGAATTGCCGATAACTCTGTCAAACACATAAAGGACAAGTTCATTTAATTTTATGTGCAGTGTCAGTTTTTATGCCTTCTTCCTTGAGCAGGTGTTCCCGAACAGAGCAGAGTCCCCCACTTGGCACAGCAGAGGGTGCAGGGTGTGACAAACGCCTGTTCTTCTAAAAACCTCCCTAGAAGTACATAAAGGATAGATTAACCTTTGTAATATAACTTTTGCAGATGCAAAAGGATGTCTTTATAAGCTATGACCCACCTTGTAAGCTATTTACCCTTTTAGAAGAGCAATCTTTGCAAAAAGAAATGTTGAGCTGATATGGTAGGTTCTAGTTAACGTGCTGTTAATCCGTATGGTACAGAACTCAAGTTATTCTTTAGCATTCACATACACCTAAGTCAATGCGATACTTCACTCATTGCTGGGAACTGTGCTTTACTGACAGCAATGTATCAAATGAGCAACACTGTTTACAGCAGCAGGTTGCTTACTTCCCCATTTGTCACCCAGCTCCCCTACCAGGTTTTCTCCTAATGGGAGAAGTAAAATCTATTGGGACCTAAAATCCTGCTTGTGAAATTAACACTTCCACAGAGAACCTTTGGCAAGACCTGAATAAATTGGTCAACAATTCCTCTAGCAAAATATTCCTTTAAAGTATTTGGACATTAACCTGACAGCTAAGATGAAGATGACTTGAGTCAGCACCATGACATCTGCTCTATAATTGTGCAAGGCAACAAAAAACCAAAAGATCATCTTTCAAGGAAGAATACTCCTATGTGATTGCTGTGCATGGCATTATTATTATGGTTTCATAGTAATATTGTGTGTGTGAATGATAAAATCCTTGGAATCTGACAGAATAAAATACTTTACAATCTGTCCCAGAAAGTTACAAATCATTAGACAAATTTAGCTTGGCAAAGAGAGTTAAAGAGAAACAAAACACCTCTGTGTGTATATGTGTGTGTCTGAGCATGTCTGCCTGTGATGTGTGTGATAGCCTTTCTGGTGGAGGAGTATTTATCTAGTAAATCATAATCAGAGAAATCTGGGATTTAAATGGGGCTGTGGCCAGAAGATGAGACAACTTGCTATCTGTTATGATCAGGACAGAAGCATGGAATCTTTTTGGTAAATTGCTCCAGCAAACATTCTAGAAGAATTTAGAATAAAAATAGTCACAATTTGTGTAGTGAGATTAATTAATCACAGAACCTCCTTACTAACGTGTAATGGAGTTTTTCAAAACTGTACATCATGATCAGAACGTACGGTGTTCTGTGTGATGTATCGTAGTTTAGATAAGGATTATGAGCTTATGGTAAGAATGTATGGGGAGAGTCTGCTCTGTCTATGGGATGATCTTTTGGCCTTAAAAATGTCCAAAATAATTAAGAATGCTTTGAAATAATACTGGGTTTACTGATATATGGATCACGGCCAGTGTCTTTGCTGGGAAAGGAGTGCTGCAATCCATGTATTCCCCTGACCAGACTCTATGGACCTTCATCTCGTTTCCTGCTCTCTGTGACGCCCTGCTGTACTTGCACAAAGGCACTGATCTCATCCTGTGATGCGCAGTAGCGACACGACCAAAGCTCCAGATGTTCCAGCTTAGGTCTTTTTGGAGAGGAAATTCTGCATTAGCTTCATCAAACGCACGCATTGAGAATGAAGAGGCTTGCTGGCGGTGCTTGCGTGAGTGGGAGGCAGGATCAGATGACCTCCAGAGGTCCTTTCTAACCCACATTTTTCTGATCCTCTGAATTTCCTTGCTCAGCATCATTCAATACGTATGCACTGTCAGGCCAGCCACTAAATCTGGGTTCAGACACTGAGGTGCGTTTTTGGTGCTTACAAGCTCTGTGAGTGTTGTACCTATGTACTTAGTGCTTTACCCTACATCCACAAGTACGATAACTCAGACTGATGTCAAAGGGCGAGCAGTTTCCTCCACATTTACATGGAGATTTAAAATGGAGACTTAAAAAAAAAAAATCATTTAAGTGCCTAATTCTGAACCTTCAAATTATAAAATATTGAATGACGTGCCATGCTTGGCACAAGTTTTAAGTTTCTCCCATTAAAATTATTGTAGATGCGTTGTTGGAAACAAGAGCTGACTTTTCCTGCCTAGAAGTTCAGTTACGAAAATAGGCAAAATGAGATTTTACAATCCAAAAAGCTGGCGTAGATTTCAGTGTCTGCCTTTGCAGTGTTGCGCTCTGTATGCTCCTGGCACAGGACAACAACACAATGCAGTCCTTCTTTGATGGGTGCGGACAAATGTAGGGTTCTTTTTTAAATCACCATTGTTTAAAAAGCCACTTGTTGTAGAATGGATTAAAGAACAAATCAAAGGAAAAGCAGGATCTGTTCATAGAATCATAGAATCGCTAAGGTTGGAAAAGATTCACAAGGATCATCCAGTCCAACCATTCGCTCATCACCAATGGTTCTCACTAAACCATGCCCCTCAGCACAACATCCAAACGCATTTTTAACACCACCAGGGTCGGTGACTCCACCACCTCTCTGGGCAGCCCATTCCAGTGCCTGACCACCCTTTCAGAGAAGTAGTATTTCCTAATGTCCAGCCTGAACCTTCCCAGGTGCAGCTTGAAGCCATTCCCTCTAG
>PPHD01027130.1:0-11259 GCA_002909625.1 Bambusicola thoracicus
TTTTTTTGTCACTCTATTGAGACTCTAGGAGGTCAGACAAAGATCACAGATAAGCACTTTAACTCCAGTTAATCAGAGAATAGAATAATCAGTTTCCCTAGATGTATTTTTTCTAGAAGAGAGTCTTGTGGAAGTTAATTCCAAAGAAAACAAATCCACAGTGAAGAAGTAATTAAGATATAAATTTGCTGCAAAAGTGAAGTAAATGACCCAAAATATAACCAATCTATCTGACCAAATCAGGAACATATCTGAAATTCTGAACTTGGGGAATAGTATAGTAATTGGGCAATTACCTTTTCCATGACCAAGCACAATAAATCACAGTAGAAGATAACTGGAGACAGCTATGCGGTTGACACAGTCACTAGAACCCAGTAAATGTAAAACGTAATAAATAAATAGATCAGTCTGATGCTAAAGATTCGTTTCTCTAGTTTTTCTTGTCTCCTGGTCCTCACAGTCATACTGACTTTTACATTTTGGGGCTCTGTGGCCAAGTTAGATGGTGGACTGTTTAAACATACCTGCACAATGAGAGCACTGCAGCAATTTTTTTGCCTGGAAACATTTCATGTTTACATTGATTTAAATATTGTTGGTTAGATTTTTTTTTTATTTTTTTTTAAGGCTTTAGGGTCCCTGGTGAGAGCATAGAAACAAAATGGTAAAGTAAGAAAGTGAAATACTGTATTGTGTTGCAGCCACTGTAAGGTGTAACTGAACAACACACGAAAACCATACAGTAAGCTGATCTTCAGATCTTTTCATTTTCACCTCTAAACAGCTTGTAGTGCTACAAAAGGGCTAATGAAGCAATTTTGCCAAAGCATCTGTCTAGCTTCCTTTATTATTGATGTTAATGCCCATTTCAAATTATTTTGCCTTAATGCTGTCTTATGTTAGATCCGTGTTTTATGCAGGGTACTTGTAATTTTGTCTGTAAAAATGTCTGGTTTTTGAATTAGCATTAGAGTTCATTAATTGGCCTTCATTTTGTGAATGCTTGATGTTGCATACTTCGTATGTGCTCTCATGCGTCATTTATGACAGTCCACCATTAACAACAGTAGTGCTGTTACTTTGTTCCAAATGAATAACAATAAGTTTTGTAGATAAAATCACGTAATGGGCTTTAATAGTACAGTTGATACTTATTTTTAAATATGTCTGTGTGTTATTGGCCCTTTCATCTCGCAAGATTTTTTTATCTAGAGTAGGTCCTTCTGTTAGGATGCTTTAGAATTGTTTTTCTGAGCTTACTGCTAATAGAAACGATCAACATCTTAATTTTCACAATCATAACTTGAACGTCATCAGGACTGAAATATAGCAATGCTTTGTTAAAAGCCATACAGATTTTCAAGGAGCTTCTTTCAAGTGGTGTGACTTCTCAAGGTAGCTGGGATTTGGGCATTAGTTCAGCTTCCAGTCATAATCCCTTAAACACGTTTGCAAAGAATCACCTGTGATGTGGGAGGATAAATTCAAGCGTTGTATTTGATCTGCTGAGGTCTCAGATAGGGTGCCTGTTGGTGCCATCTGTGTTTGCAGATTTTATGACAGTATTCGCCAGGAGACTGTCTGTAGGCCAACTAAGTTTACATAGGTCAGTGAATTGCAGTGTACATCAGGGTCATTGTAAACAGTTTTTGGTTTTTTTTCCAGAGTTTGCACTGAACCTGCTTTCTCAAAAATGGACCACCTCACTAAAGTTAGTAATGGTGCCGATGCACCAGTTTTATATGCTGCCAAATGCCTTTGAGAGAAGCTCTATTTTAATGGCCACGTGCCCTTCTTATGGTCTTTTAGCACATACGTATTCCTTTGACATGTCCTGCATAGATAGGTTGCATGTTAATATTAAAATTCAGTCGTATTTGAGGATTTGTTTCTGTGCTTTTCAAAAATTATTTTAACCTACAAATTCGACATCAAGTGGTGGGCCAAGTTTGGCATGATCATGACAAGACAGTTCTATGCCTAAGAGAAAGTTTCAAGCAATGCTGTTTCTCACCCACTTTCTTTATCTGTGCATTAGTTTTTCTCATACTGGTGCTATTCTGGTATGGTTTATCTTTCAAGAGTTAACTAAGTTCTCATTTTTCTCTCTGTTTTAGGTTTTCTCTAAGCTACTAATAGACATAGTACGTGACAGCCAGAGTGCAAGATTTTCCGCAGGCTGCCCAGCTGATTGCTCTGTTGAGATGCTATATAATTGAGTAGAGGTAGCCAGTTTGCAGAAATGTGCGTGAGGTTTGTGTTGTGCGTGCCTGTTTATTCAGACATTAGTTGTGATCATGGCTGCATAAAATCAGTGTAATTACCTTCAACCAATCTTCATGCCACAGTGACCCAGACCACATTCCATGACAGCCCTGACAGCTTGAATTAGAGTTTGCTTTTCATTGCAGCCAGATTTGGAGAACAGAAATATCCAGCCTGTCTTGAGTTTGCTTAGTGCAAGAATGGCACATGTTAACATGAAAGAGTGAAAGTTCAGACTAAAACAGCACCTTAGGAATATTCTGATTCACTGATGTTTGACCAGCCTGTGTTGGCAGAATTGATCTATTTTTTCTGTTGTGTGTTGCTGTGCACGCTGCACAGTAAATAGACAGACAGTTACTTTCAGGATTATGCACATATCTACACGCACTATACTGGGCAGAGTATGCATCTGCTTCCAATCTGTGTTTTGAGAAGACTGTTGGAGAATAAGAGTCCTCACTTTTGGCGTAATCATGCAGTTCTCAGCTGCTCTTAGACTAACTTACTTTCTACAAGCTTCTTTGATATGGTCAGGGAGAGAACTAGGTAATATTTTGTGTATGAGCAGGCTACTTTAGACCTGTTTTCCAGGGCATGAGGGAAGAGATTGACTCACTCTGCACTGTCGTGGTGCAGTCTCACTTTGAGCACTGGGTGCAGTTTGCCACATTTTGCCACAATGTAAGGACAGTAACCCATTAGACAAGGTCTGCAGGAGGGCTGTGAGGACAGAGTTTAGAGAGCAAGATGTATGAGGACCAGCTGAGGCCCCTGGGTGTGCTCAGCGCAGAGCAGAGGAACTGAGGGTCAGCCTCATGGCAGCAGCAGCTCCTCACAGGGAGTGGACGGGCACCTCTGAGCTCTGCTCTCTGTGACAGTGATAGGGCCCGACGGAACAGCATGGAGCTGTGCCAGAGGAGGGGCAGCTGGGGGTTGGGGTCAGGGTGTGCACCAGAGGGCAGTGGACATGGAACGGGCTGCCCAGGACAGTGGGCACAGCCTTAAGCTGACGGAGTTCAAGGAACGTTTTGATGACACTCTCAGACATATGGTTTGAATTTTGGATGGCCTTGTGCAGAGCCAGGGCTTGGACTCAGTCCTTGTGGGTCCCTTCCAGCTTGGGATGTACTGTGATTATATGAAATGATCCTAAAAAAACAGGACGGGAAGAGACCTTATGAATTCATCCAGTCCATTCATCTGCCTCCAAACAGGATCATCTAAATCTCTTACGTGACTTGTTACCCTAGCAGTCTCCCTTATATCAACTTGCTGTATGAGAAATTTTCTTTACGTGTTATCAATTCATACATTTCTTATTTTAATTTCACACCATCCTGCATCTGTCCTGGACAGAGAAAGCAGTTGTTTTTCCTTCGTAGGGTATGTTCTATTAGGTTTGCTTCTTACCTACTCTAGCCTACTGTTTCCTCAAGCTCAGTTATTTCACCTCAGAGGTGCTTTTTTCTTGTACTTCAGTTATTCTTGCTACTTATCTTTCGTCATCTCACAACTATTTTGAAGTTTTCTGTTCAAATTACGACTCCATTAACCTTGAGGATTTATTAATGTTGTTGAATAAAACAGAAAAGGATCCTCTTCATCATTGCCAATCCAGTGCTTGTCTTGCAGCACTGTAACTTTTTCACGTTCAGGCAGATCCTTGTCCAAGCACAAGGGTTATAGGACATCCTTCTCACTCTTTGTTTTACTGCTTATTGTTCCTGCCTGCCTGTAGCATTTTGCACATGTTCTTACTGAAGATGATAATAGTTTCCCAAGTCATTCCTCAGGTATGTCATTTTGAATTCTCAACTCTTCCTCTAACAAACTTAATGCCTACTCTAGATTAATATTGTCTGCTAATACAGTAGGTTACTTTTTCAGCATCTTTATGGTGTGGACAGATATTTTTGGGGAGCTTTACCTTAAAGAAAGAAAGACATTTCTAACTGTCTCTCTTTTTTTATTTTTATTTTTTTTTTATTTTTTATTTTATCCTAAACGTAGTGATCCTTTTCATGATCCTGTTGGTTGGGAAAAGCAATTTGTGCAGATGTTAATGCTCAGAGAGAGCCTCCTTCCTCCTCAAGTCTTTCAGTTAGCTTACAGGTGATGGAGATAATACTTCTCGTAAGAAACTAATGCCCTACATCCTTGGCTGTTTTCGTAATATGAATACTAGGCCACTGCATAATCAGTGCTCATTGAAAAATGCATTTTCAGGAGTATTGGCTTTGGTTCTGAAAATACAGTTGTGTCTGAAAGAGGAACAGAGAAATGACAAACTGGCAAAACTAAGTGACCATGAGAAGACAGGTTAATGAACAGTCTGAGGAATAACTTGAGGAATAGGAATTTCTCCAGAGGGTCTGTAGGGCCAACAGGTTATCAGGGAATAAGGTAAGGCCGTAACAGAAAGGTTAAGTTGATGTTGTGCTTTTCTGTTTGCAGTAGGAGAAATGAATAGAGGTTTTTGCAATGGAATTCCTTGTTGTGGAAGACCTGTTAGAAGGTCAGTTTTGAACTACTGTCAGGAGGTGCAGAAGAACTGATTCAGAAATGAAATAACTGTTAAATATGTGGTGATGTTTTGTTTGAAACATTTCGGTAATGAAGGGCTGTACATGGTGGATGTGTGGCAGCTTCACAGGGAATCCAGGAGAGGTTCAGGGGACCACAGGCCAGTGGTCTGCAGACTATGGTCTGCAACAAGTGGGTGTACCAAGGAAAAGACTTAGTGGAAACATGAGATAATGGGGCAGAGAGAACACGAGTTTTTAAACGTGGAAGCACATAGATAATGGAGATAGGGGTGATTTTTATGTTTCTAAGAATTCAGGAAAAAGCTCTTAAGGAGCACAGTCTGCTGTGGTGGGGAAACGCAAAGCTTCTTGTGTGGGCAAGAAAGCAAAAAACCAAGGGTGGACATAAATGGCTTCTTATTACAAGAGAGGAAGGTTACCAGTAGAAATGCACACGGATTTGCTTGACTGCCAGTGCTGTTCATATACGATTCAGAAGAAATAATAGAAACTGTAGCATTTGCATTTGCTGCTGTGTTATTCGTGGTAACAAACACCTGCAAAAATATTTTAAAGACCAGGAAGCTAGGCAATAAAACAGCATATGCAACTGAGTGTTGAAGAAAAACTGATGGAAATGTTGGGACAGGGAGACCAGACCTACCACGGTTGTAAAGTGATGGGCCCTGGGCTGACTTATCTCTTAGATATGAGATCTTGGACAATAAATGTTTCCATGACTATGTCACAGTTAAAAAATGAAGTGGAATGTTAGGAATCTAGGTTATTGTGATTCTTTCTTAAAGGAATGGGGCACAAGTCTGCCAGTTGTATCCTGAGGGTACTTACATCTTCAGTGCTTACATGCATTTATGAAACACCATCTCAGAAAGGTTCCATTAGAACTGGGAAACACCCAGGTAAGTCTTACATTCAAAGAATGAAAGACTTTTCCATTCAAAGAACAGTTAAGTTGATGAGGAAAACAGACAACTGGGGATGCAGTGATAGTTTTATGGAATCATACCTGAGATGCCAAGAGTGATAGGGGTTGTTGTCTCTCCCTGTATGAGAACTAATGGGCATGTCAATGAAACTAGAAGGTGTTGGATTCAGAATATCAAAAAAAAGAGGAATATTGTTTCACTCACACATCATTAAATTGTGTAACTCTACAGGATGTGGTGTGGTGGATACTGAAAATTTATAGCATTCAAAGGGAGACTGGACAAAATGAATGGAAGAAGAGGTCTGTAGAGGATTATTAAATGCATAAGCATGACCTCTGACTTTGAAAGATGCTGAACTGCAAATTGTTGGAGACTGGAGAGTATTTGGGGAAACTATGACTAAATGCTTACACTATTCTTATCCTCTTCCCCAGACATCTGCTTTTGGCTGCTTTTGGAGACAGGGGTACTGGGTAGAAGATTGGACCTGGCATAATTTTAGATTTGTCTTTTTAACTTGCATAAACTTAAGACACATTTTTCTGTGAGCCAGCAACTCAGAGTAGCATCTGCAAATCTTGTATTTTTTATACTAAAAGCCTCCTATTCATTTTCTTTATAATTCAAGGCAGAAGTACATTTTTTAACAAAACACAGACATTACCATGAACTCTTGTGTTTCTTCTGCCAGTTGGTGTTAACTACAAATTAAGTTTCATTTCAGCCTTACTAAAATGCCAGATGAGATAATACATGTTGTCTTCTTTGGGGAATCTAAGCAGCTATGTCTGTAATCCTAGCTTGGTTTTTCTGATTTATTTTCTCCAACAATTGTGTGAAATTGTATTTTATCTGGGAGTTCTGTCTTCCTTAGCCCTTCTCTCTTTTACTACGTTAACTGCTGACATGAACACTAAATATGTGAGATTGCCTTTGGAGTTAGAGAAAAGGTTGAAAGTTCATATCCCTGAATGAGACAGAGAGGTACAGGGAGAATGCTGGACTACTTACTTTTCTCCAAACACTGATTTACTAGATTAATTTGGAGAGTGGGTTCAGTGGTATATCTTTAAGGCATTCACAAGCAGATCAAATATACATAGTCACATGGTGCCAAGATCTACCATAAACATACCCTTTCGGCCTGAATTTTACTAAGTTTATGCTGACAGGTTTTCCTCTGCGTCAAATACTATTTGTCAACCAGTAATGCTAGGCCAGGTGTTGTTTGTCCTCCTGCACTGGTATGAAGTCCTCATGAAGGCAGTGCCCTTTGTTCCGGTGAACTGGACAGGAATGTGATTGTGTTCGCACCTGCTCTGGGGTCTTTATTGCATGGCAGTTGTACCCACTGATGATGTATTAGATGGGTATTTTGGCATTAATGAACATGGAGCCATGTGTTGCATATGCATTCTTGACTTTTTTGTCATGTGTTGATACACTTAACAGGGTATTACTGGTTTTTCTAAAGTGGCTATGGAAGTTAAATTGCCAGTGCTTTCTGCTCCAGATTGTATCTGCAGGTGTCTTCATGTCTGACCACCTAAAAGTTCCCTCTATTTTTGTACTCTAAAAATATTTTATGTTCCTTTTCCCTGTAGTCTGAGATGTGGGGGAAAGCGACTTTGCCTGGATGTGGATGACTTGCTCAGTGATTGTGCTGCCATAGAGCTTTTTTCTGTAGCTGGCATTAACACATTCTGTGCACTCTGTGTTAGCAGCTGCTAAATTCCCCATTATCTCATGCTACTGCAGTAGGGAACAGGCTACAGAGGCAAGGGTCATACGGCAGATAGTAGGATGTCTCTTCATTGCATTTGTGGTCTGCTTTCACATCTGCCACTGAAGTACGTTTTTCAAGTGCTCCATTTACTTCACAGTCTGTAATGAGCTGAGTTGAAGTATGTAGCTTTCGAGGTGGGGAGGGCAGGAGTGCGTAGAGGTCTGAGAAGCAATGTTTGGGTTTGTGTAGGTGAGGCTATTGAAGTTTGTTGTAAATAGCTGTGAGTGCTGTTTTGTTATTGTTGGGATGTTTGTATATAGTATTTCCTTTGATCTTTGCATGTTGATTGAATGCTAATTCAGGACTATTTTATGACTACCTTAAGAATAAACTGTTGAAAACCCCAGAAGTCTTCTGATCTTCAAATGTCATCTTCTGGTACCTGTAAATATTTGAACTGATGATGTATTTGCACACAGCAAATACACTTCTGCTCTCTGAAGGTTTATTAAAGCTGTGCCAAACAGAGTTAGTCATAGTCAGCAGTATCACAGCTGTGTGTTTCTGAATTGATAAAGGAAGACAAATCTTCTGTTTAGACTGGAAAGTGGACCAGCTTTTCTGTTCCACTAAAACACCACTCCTACATGGACAGGTGAAGGCTTAGCCATGGCATTAACTGATTATGCTTCTGAGTAGTATGTCAGATAATGTGAAGCTACTGTTTAGATGCCTGACAGCCTACCTTGTAGCTGAAGTGCTCTTCAGTAAAACAAAGCTCTTTGTCAGAGAATTGGGGAATACACCTGAGGGGCTCATGTGTTAGATTTGATTGTGAAAACACTCCAAAGGAAATCCTCTTGATGTTTTTTTTGTTTGTTTGTTTGTTTTTCATTTAATCTTTAACTGTTGAGTTAGGTGCTGAGAAAGAAAGGGGAAAAAAAAGATAAATGACCTTCTATCCTAGCTATCAGTCAATCTATTATGTGATCACTGACCTCTAACCTAGTATCCACAGTAATGATTCTTCCACCAATTCTTTATGTGACTAGATGTTATTCTGGGGGAGAAAACTGTTAAAAATTATTTTCAGAGGTTAAGTTTGAAAGGGAAATCATTACTGAAATATACTCCTAAAAGTCCTTACTACTATCCTCTTCTGTCATAATCACAGTTAAAAGTTAGAGTGTGGCGATAATATTAATAGAAAGATACATCTTTCAAGGTTGTCAGGGAATTTTGTTCTTTATGATAGAGTCTAAAAGATATCAACAACTTGCTCAACAAGTTCTAACATGAAAAAAAATAATAACCAATTTGAATTTTTTCATTCTAAATGCTCGTCTATGACCACAGTTTTTGTCAAGGAATAATCTACATAGGCAGGCATCGATGTGGCGTTTAGTGATTTACTTTCCATTCATGTTTCCTCCAACAGCTACACAGAATATATTAGTTTACTGCTTTAAAAAATGTTTTGCACTGAGGATGTTTGAAAAGTTAGCTCAATAACAATATGGAAAAATGAACTTATCCCTTTCCAATCTACTTTCCTCTAGCATAAAGACTGAACAAAGATAGATAAAAATCAGTACTGTTACTGCTCACTTGTCTTTTTCTGCAAATGATAGCATGAAAGTTCAAACCTGTGTCTGCCTGAGTGAAGAAATCATTCACTGTCACAGATTCACAGAATCCTAGGGGTTGGAAGGGATCTCTGGAGATCATCTAGTCCAACCCCTTGCTAAGGCAGGTTTCCCTGCAGTAGGTTGCACATGAAAACATTCACATGGATTTTGCATATCTCCAGAGAAGGAGACTCCTAAATCTCTCTGGACAGCTTGTTTCAGTGCTCTGTCACACTCAGAGTTTTTCCTCATGTTTGTATGAAACTTCCTATGTTCCAGTTTGTGCCTGTTGCCCCTTGTTCTATCACTGGGCACCACCAAAAGGAGCCTGGTCCCATTCATTTAACTCCCGTCCTTAAGATATTTGTAAATAATTGAGAAGATCCTCTCTGTCTTCTTCAAGCTAAACACTTCCAAGTCTCTTTCCTCAGGAGGGAGGTGCTGCAGGTCTGTAATCATCTTTGTCAACCTCTGCTGGACTCTCTACAGTAGCTCCTTATCTTTCTTGAAATGGGAGGCCCAGAACTGGACACAGTACTTCAGATGTGGCCTTATCTGGGCAGAACAGTGGGGAAAGGAGAACTTCTCCAACCTGATGGCCATGCTTTTCTCAATGCGCCCAGGATACCCTTTGCCTTGGCCACAAGGGCACACTGTTGGCTCATGGCCAACCTGCAGTCTACCAGGACACCCAGGTCCTTCTCTGCTGAACACCTTTCCAGCAGCTCAGCCTCTAAGTTGTACTGATGCATACATCCTCACCAGGTGTAAGACTCTGCACTTGTCCTTTTTGAACCTCATCATGATCCTCCATCCAAATCTTCAGGTCTCACTGAATGCTGGCAAAGTCACACCTTCCAACTTTGCATCACCAGCAGACTTACTAAGGGTGCACTCTATCTCTTCATCCAGATCATTGATGAAGATGTTGAGCAAGATCAGACTCAGTATTAAGCCCCTGGAGAACACTGCTAGCTACAGGCCTCCAGCTAGAGGATCAATCACAACTTTCCCAGCATTGCCAGTCAGCCAGTTCTTAATCTGCTCCACTGTCCACTCATCTATTTAACACCTCCTAAGCTCATCTACAAGGATGTTATGGGATACAGTGTTAAAAGCCTTGCTGAAGTCAAGGAATGCAACATCCACTGCTCTCCCATCATCTATCCAACTTGTTAAGGGGAGTTGTGTACTTCAGACACGTTTGCAAACACATAGCATACTCCACAGTATCTCTGAATTCTTCAGACATTGTGACTCATTTCAGGCAGATGTTGGTCTGATAACGAAGAATGGGCAATTATGGTCCCATTGTGTAACGTGGTTAACCAGTTTGCAATCTAGGGGGAAAAAAATTATCTAATGCTTACTTTTTGTGGTGTGGCTTAGACCAATAGGTGCCCCTCCCCAGTCAAATTCTTAAAAAATATAAAGCTTGTTTTCCGTTTCTTTTTTAAAAAAGCAGTGTTTTGTTTTATAATGTTTATATCCCATGCTTTCCTGCAGAGCCTCAGAAGCTCGAAACTCCATTTTGTATCTCCTTATTCAGTGAAGGAGGTATGGTTGAGTGTTTTGTGGTGTTCGTGTTTTTGTTGTTGTTATTGTTGTTTGTTTGTTTGTTTTAAGGAATGGTAATTGATAAGAGTAGCAAAAACCACTACTTTAAGCAGTAGCAACTATTCACAGCCATTGTCTAGAACAGTGTTGCTCATTGGGCAATGTCCTCATGAAGAGAGGAAGAGACAGAAGGTCTGAGGGAGGATGAGAAGTTGAACACAAGGGCTCAACACTGAAACTGAAATCTGCCCATGAAAAGCAAATGTGTGTCTCCTTATTTGTGTTTATTTCATTGCCACATAGTAAGCACTCTGTCTGCTGCTCTTGTGGTAAACTACTGTCCCGTTTAAAAATTCAGTGTCCTCCTACTGGTGGACATTCATTTTATTCATTCATTTCATTCACGTTATTCACAACTGGTGAATTTATGAAGTTTCTCAGCTGTACAGTAGCATTCTGAGTACTGCTGCACCACAAAACTTGGTGTCATCTGCAAACCCACTGAGGGAGTGTCTTATCCCTTGTAAGCGACAATTATTTGATACTGGCCAAATTGTACGTAACAGTAGCTCTGAATTTAGCTAGTTTCAATGATTTTTTTT
>PPHD01027131.1:0-11259 GCA_002909625.1 Bambusicola thoracicus
GTAAATGTGCTTGACAGCTGCTGGGGTTCTTATTGGGTAACTTTTCCTACCTTTTCATTACTTTCTCCCATGTTTCCTTCTTAGCAGCTGTTTTTGAAAAGTCAACAAAACCCACATTATAGTAATCAGAGTGCTTCTGTCTGTGAGAAGCTCCAGCTACAATTATAGCAGCGCATTGGGTGATCAGACTCTCCACAACGCAGCTGATTTAGTAATAAGATGAATGTATTTGCTCATTTGAAATTTTCAACCTTTAGGTGGTGTTACTTTTGTACCTGCAGCTTTCAGCCCTATTTCATTACTTAAATACAGGTGAGATAAATTTAGCTTAATAAGTACTGACCATAAAACCCTAATTCTTTCTTGTGAAGCCAGCTTTTTACATGCAGAGATAGTATTGCTTTTGCAAAATAGAACTATTATCAATGCAATGCAGTCTACCTATGCTTACTTCCCTCTCCCCTCGGTGCTGATGGATGTGTCTGGACTTTGAAAACAAGACTTTGGCTATTCTTTCATTGACTCTATCTCTGAGGCATATTTCTTTCCATCCCTTGTGTACTCTGAGCCTTGCTCATTAGTTTGGTGCCAATAGAAATGAAACTGCCACAGTCTGTAGGTTCCAGCAACATATCCACCAGTCAGCACTGCAAATGCGTAGAATACAGTAAAGACATCAATCAACAAAGGCTTTGTGACATTCAAGTCATAGAGCAAAGCATACAGAAAAGCAGCAGTTTGCCAGGAGCACTGTCTGGATTTTAGTAATTGCAAAAGAAATAGCCCGACTTTGTGAAATTCGCTTCCCATTAGAATCTATATTATTTGTGAGTGTATTTTAAAGGCCCCTTTCTTCGCAGAGTAACAATTATATCCGCTTATATTTTCTGAATTTAAAATATAAGATGTCATAGGTATACTTAGATAGTGTTTATTGGTCATCATCATAGTCTTTGCTTACACATACGTTTGTGTATAGTTTCCTAGGGTAGTGACAAGCATAAGTATTTCATTGCTCACAATGCTTAGAAATAATTTACCACAAGTTCTTGTGGTGCTTGCAGTACAAAAAGTAGCACAAAAGACTGTCCTCCCTGTCTGTAAAGGTAACAAGACTATCAGAAGAAAAATAATTTAGGCCAGAGTGATTTCATAGGAACGTATGTATAAACCTCCCCCATCAACATGATTTAAAAACCAAAAAAGCAACTAAATATTTATGTTTAGAATCTCTTTTTTCTACGTTCTACTCACCAAAACAGTTATTATTCTGGATTTTTTCTATTAGGAAGTTATCAGTCATTTTTTGCCATAAACACAAGAAGACTTGCCAACAAGTCCTACTTTTATGGGACATAATTTGAATCTTCTGTGACACTTATTGGTGTTGCCAACTGATATAAAATTAGAAAGCATTCCCTCAGCTTTATAAATACACCTGGAGGGCATCTAATCTTGTTTTCAACAAAAATTAGAAAAATATGAGAATGGAAGGAAAATGTTTCTAGTGCTTCTTTTCAGATGCCCCTTTTACTAACCTGATTGATTATTTTTATCTTCAAAATCCACATGGATTTTGAGTGTCCAACATTGAAAATCTCTTTGCGTGTGGAAGGTTTGCAGAAAATTTGGAGAAGTCCCAGAGATGCATCTTTTTTTTACTTCCTTGGTCTTAATACCAATAGGAGACTGATGGTCTCCATTGGCAATAAGTTATAACTTGTGTTACTGATCAGGTCCTTGGTAAAACAAATAAACAAATTAAGACTTCTACTTTAAGCTATGTGAATCAATATCACTAATAATGCTTTGATTAATGAAAAAGGTCATCCAAAGTCTATCAAGCCCTACCTACTTCAGGTGTTTGGGGAATAGTCTCAAGCCAGTTTTGTACTGCTGGGAATCTTCAAATACTGCTGGGAATCTTCAAGATAATCTTCTTGAGGATCAATACCTGATTAAGTGCTTGAGCGAAGTCCAGCTTCCAAAGTTTTCTCCTTATGTAGGTCCTATTTTGCAGTTCAAGAGCATTCACATACAATCACCTCTATCATCAGTAGTAAGATATGACATTCTGACTCTGTTTTAAAGTTAAGTTCTACTAATACATATGGGATTTTGTCTGGCTTAAACACTCTCTCATACACACTTGAAAGCATGATAGTATTTTTAGGAGCATATGCTTGACAAATACTGCAGCATAGTTAAATAGTTGTGTTATTATCTATATTTGTAACCATTTGAACTGAGTGTACATAATAATCATTTCTCTATAAAACAAAGTTTATCACAGACTGTGTAAGCATTGCCTTGTCATCCTGAGTTGCAAGAGTGGAACCTGATGGTATTTTCCTGGTTTTCTTAGAGACTATTCTCAGTAATAGAAAACTACTGATATCTGCATTTGCAGATGTCCACAGCTGACGTCAGGGTTTACAGATACTATTGTGCTAGTAACGTTATATAACCTGTAGAACTTGTGGCATTGATGTCTAGAAATATAATAGCTTTTAGGTGAATCTCAGTCATAGCTGAACAACGTTTTTTTAGTAATTTTTTGTTGTTTGAAATTATGTCTTATAAGAATGGAAAACATCAGAGGAAAATAACCACTGTAGACCCCTGCTGAAAGAGAAGCAGATTCACCTGCCTAGTCCCTATCCAATTTCCTAGCCAGATTACTAAGATTCCAAGCCAGATTTCAGGGTTTCACTTCATCACCACATTTCTGCTTGATGTGAAAAGCACACAACTTAGGGTCCTTGGAAAACCTTGTTATGTAAACTATGTGAGAAATGAAAATTGCAAAACTGGCAGATCAATCTGAAGTATTAGGTAGCCTGGGCCTGGCCAGGCTTTTACTTGGAGGGATTTTGAAAAGCTCAGTAACAGAGCCTGCCACAAGGCCTCAGCACCCTGCTGGGGTGAGGGGAAGCAGGAGGCCAGCCATAGCCTTGATTGCTACCTTCTAGAGTGTCTGTGCTAAATTACTACCATATTCAGTGTCAAAACAGGCTCAGGTTGCTGTCAGAGACCAAGTTTTGAGTCTTTGGAAACTAAATGTGGCATCACACAGTAAAAAGATGCAGCCTATGTATCTGGAACTGTATGGAAGCCAGACCAGGAGGCCCAAAATGGCCACCTTCATCCTGGGCACTTGGGACTAGCAGTCCCTCTCCTACTGCAGGAGAAGATTTGGGTTTTGAGCCCTGAGTTAAAGGTTATTAGTGGCTTATATGTGTTTCTCCCTGTTTGACTCCTAGGACTGTAAGGGGTCCGGGAGGGACAACTAAGCCTAACCAATCTGGGCATAGTTGTTGAAGGCTCAAAAGTTTCTCATTTTGTGAATCAAAACACATTTGAATGCATTTCTTGGCAAAATTAGCAGCCAAGAGTAAAACCTATAAAGTCTGCAGAATAGAAATATTGAATTTTAACCAGATCTAACATCATTTATGACTGTTTCTTTGAAATAATGCAGGAAATCTCCTTCAGTCCTGGGAAAGCCAAAGCAGCAAATCAACTGCAGATAGTCACACTCATAGTAGAGTGGAAGAGCCAATTCCATGTCTGCTATTGGTTATTTGTAGTAGTAGTCAAAGAGAGTTAGAGATATATAAACAATAGCAAAGATCTTCTTGTCAGTGGTCAAGAACTACCTGTGGAACACCAGAAAAAAGAAAGTGACCAAACAGACAAGACTAAATCAGAGAAATCTGAAACTGCGTGGTGTGAGTGAAAGAGACAGTGCATTCTAGCATGATACAGGCATAATAATGATGAAAAAAAAAAATCCGTAAAAAACAATATAGCGCCCTGGAGTGAGATCATTTTGTATTTACTAACAAAGAGAGAAATGAAGTTTTAAGAATAATTGGAATATAAATCTTGTCTTGTTGGATAGATGCAATGGGAACATAATGTGGAAAAACTGCCACAGTATCTTTTGCTTGATCAGATAATCAATGTCAATTTTCTGACTATGAAAAATATTCTTTCTGTGCGAGGTGAGCATGGCAGAGATTCAGTAAAGTGATCTTTTGGAAGAGGAGCCAGATTTCAGAGTTATGACCTTTTTACCATCTCATCAGCCAGGCTCTAAAGTAATTCTATATCTCTGATTTCAGCACAGCACACTACGGGTGACTGACAGGACAACTGGATTGCTTCTTGAAACCCAACACACTGGCTTATGATTCCTTCCCTTACACCTTTTTATACTCCCTAAGTGCACCTCAGTTTTAACTATGACTCTATCACTGTTAAATTATTTAATTATTTGTGTTTCTTTATTAAAGTGTAAGCTCTTGGTTCTTACAATTTTAACTTAAAAACTATTGAAAACAATATCTTGAAAAATTCCTTGCAAAGGAAAAGAAGCAAGTATCTCTTCGAATAAACCCTTACCACTTGTTTTAATTTCTGACATGCCAGTGTGGCTGTACAATCAGCATTTCTCCAAATAACTAAATCTCAGGAGATAAAATGATGCAGCTTAGAAATTACAACTGACATCACAGTACTGCATGTTGTTGCACAGCACTTTGCAGTCCCCTTTCCACTTAACAAAAAAGCATTTCAAGGGTTTTCATCACATCATGACAGGAAGACTTCTGAACTCAAAGAGCACTAAACTTTTTTCTGAACTAAAAAGTTTTTACAAATTGCAATACGGATTGATGTATGCTATCTATAAATATAAACAAAATAATATGATTTAAAGCATCTTATTACTTTGTGGCTATTGTTCAATCCTCCGGATTACTTGTGGTCCAGACACTGTCAAATTAGACTAAAGCATTAGAACTCTGGGAAAAAAATGCTGTAGCAGCAACCACAAAAAGATGTCACAAAAACACAGGATGTAAGAAGGCTGAGGTAACAAGCATGCATGGGATCAAGCCTTCTAAAACACAAGCCTGTACTCCATCAAGAGCTGATTATTGCCTCCACATTTTAGGCTATCTACACTCCACAGGGAAACTGTTAGCACCTTTCCAGGAAAGTGGGCTTAAAGAAATGTGATATCCTTGGCAAAACCTTCATGGTATAAATAGAAGTGAATCCCTGGCTTTCAAATCAACGTGGGCAAATTTTAATGTCTAAAGCTCTAAATCTGCAAACGACTATAGATGTGTTTAACTTATTCAAAGCAAGATGCCTGTTGACCTTATTTATGAGTGTGGAAGCAAACATGAACGTAGCATAGGAATTAATTGAAAGTACTCCTTTTTAAGGTCACTAGCCAGAAAAAGCAGAAAATACTTCTGAAAGATATTAAATCTAAAGAGCCATGTAAATTTTTCACTTTTGAGGCATCAAACACTACTATCTTGAGAGTGAATTCATTTGTGAAAAAAGCACAGCACTACTTTTTAGTTATTGTATACAGAGAATCACACAGAATCACAGAACTGTAGGGGTTGGAAGGGACCTCTGGAGATCAGTAAGTCCAGCTAAGATACCATTGTTTTTGTAATGCTATGATCAGTACTAAATAGGACATCCTAGATGATCCTGCCTTATCGGTATTGTAGACACTCTCGTGGTAGGATAGTTGGCAGGTTATGAAGGCTTTGGAGTTAGCTAGAATGAGGTCACTTCCAAGCCATCAAGAATCACTTGATCTGAAGAAATACAGTAGGGAGAAAAAAACAAAACAAAACAAAACAAAACATCAACCTGGAGATATACTGGTAATAAATATACACACTTTATCATTTACAGCTATACTGATACACAAAACAAGCTGCATTAGAAATGATGGAGTAGTGCTATAGTTCTTTTTTTCCTTTTAACTTTGTCCATTAATATGAAAAGAAAGCATACATATCTGCAACAGAATTAATCTTATAATACATAAAATGATATGTCATGATAGCACATTTTTAATGCCCTACATCGAATATTTTCAAACTTTCGATTGTCAAATACTTAAATATTTACCAGAAAAAAAGAAACACATGTACAAAATCAAAGTGTACTGCAATCAGGCTTGCTCTTCTATTCTGTCTTTCACCTTGAGAAGAATCCACAGACTTGAGGGCTTGGGGCCAGAAGTTGAACTCAGATTTCTGTGCTAGAAATATGCTGAAAATTGTTGCCTGTACAATAAATTTTCTGGCTTCAGACCCTTCAGTGTAAGCTGCTGATCAGTTTAAACATATTTTTTTCTAATGTTACTGCTATGGCTTGGGAACAAATTTAAGCTGCATGTATGGAGCAGATGTTTGTCCAAAGAAATTTTTATGTTTCAAGTGTATTCAGTTTTTTGGAATTCTGTACAATGTGGTATGTAAATAAATACCCCACTGATCCATGATATTTCCTGTATTCTGGGAATTACATTAGGCACATTCAAGTCTGTGATTTTGTACATAATTGGATATGGGTACATAGTTGGATAAATAATGCAATATAAACATCTTCTTTCAGAGATCTTCCTAGCGCTGGAATTTGTAGTGTTTCAATGAAGCATAGCTTCCAAAAGTCAGAAGATGTTTGAAGCAGGAGGAGGTATGGCCACATCGTATCTGCTCTGTGGAAGCTGTGCCCTCTGCTGCCTGCTTGGGCACAGTGAAGAAACAGCAGTCAGAAATATGTGTACCTGTACACCTTTGACCTGAAACATGGGGAAATTCACTGAAATTTTTTAAAATAGTTGTTTTTAGAGGGGGAGGTTTTTGTCTAAAAACATTTTCTGACACGAGAATGTTTGTAAAAGTGCTACTGAAAGTGCTAATTTATGTTTTACTGTGAGCTGCACTGGCAAATTCAGAACTTTTTTTTTTGTTTGTTTCTGGTCTCTTGAGAGATTAAGCTGTATTCCATGCAATGAAAAATCAGAAAATGTGAGAAGTATTTTTTCTTCTGTCAGTGGCAAAGCACGCGATTTATGCTTTCTTCAGAAGGATGGGATAGAAAAGAGATAACCCTTCTACCACAGCAGCAGTGGGAAAACAAATGGCTTATACTTACTGAAAGCTGCTTCATTTTATTATTATTAAGTATTTTTCATGAAATGCTGCTTAAAACGCCATCCAAGGTTGTATTTGGATGTATTTCTGGCTGGATATTCTAAGTTTGATCTGGCATACCTTTTAATTTTACTGTTCACATTGGCAATAGTAATGAAAAACAAACTCTGTGAGCCTGCGAGAGATGCAATGACTCTATTACAGTTTCTCAAATTTACATAACGTTTTTTGTTAATAAAAGTTGATAGGAGAAAAAGAAATAACTTCAGTGTCAGCACTTCTGTGCAAGTATTTCTCTTTTGTGCTACTGAAATACTGAAAAAACACCTCTACAGTAACAAAGGCAATCCTGTTACAAAGGTAATATGCAGACCTGTACCTCTGCATATTTTCATACCACTGATGTAGTTTCACTGAACTCCATTCAAAAGATGCTTTTTTGTTAGCGACATTCTCTTTCTTTCTGTTCCCTGTTAAACTCCACAAACATGGTGCAATTTGTAGATGTATCCAAACGTACTCAGGTGTTTGATGGCAGGTGGGCAGCACGGCTGCTGCAAAATCTCATTTTTCAGTACCTTTCCTTTATTGTCAGGGCATGTTCAAAACCTGCAGCAACGTAACTATTGCAATCTAAGAATCTCATTTTTCTGTTAAATAACAGAAATATCTGCAGGAATGTCACAGTATTCTTGAGTACACCATGACCATTAGAGCAACTCCACCACCTGCAGACACGCCATTTGTGCATTTGCACTTCAGAAAATTGCATGTTTGCATTTGCCTTAGCCCTGTGTAGAGTTCTTCCAGAAGTGAAGCAAACAGCATTCCAGTTAGGCCATGTCAGTATGTAAACTGGGAGTACAGGAATGTGACTAATGATCAAGATTTAATCCACAGATTGTACAGAAATTGAGTAAGATATCTGCAAGAAAATGCATGTATTTAGTCCAGAACCCCCTTCACTACCAGAAGTTCCACTGGGATGCAGATGAGTGTCATGGTGCTGACTGGGGCTAAGAGGAAGTGGTTTTTTTTTAATGATAAGTCATTGCATATTTTCTACTGTGAAATGAGGATCAGCTTTCTCAAATATCTGATAAAAGTCTTCTGTGCTTGAAAATATCATGCACAGAGGTTGGAATTAATGATCTTCAAGGTCCCTTCCAATACAAGGTATTCTCTGAAAATGTCAAAGTCAGGATGTACTGGCCCTATCTCTACCAGACCTGTCTCCCATAACATTCCATACAACCTAGTCACTCCTCTCCAGTAGCAAAAAAACCCAGAAACCCAAAAACTCCAGTGTACTTGCAACAGATCAGAGAAAACTGCGAGTACCAGATCAACAGAACAAACTGCGGGTCACCTCACAGTTTAAAAACAGAAAAGTGTTCCAGCCCTCTTCTGTGCAGAGATGGCCTTGAAAACCTGAAAAATATAAAGACTGAGATGGAGGAAAGTTGCCAGTAAGGTGATCTCAGCTTGACAACAGACAGAAAGAAGGGGTGTTAGTGAAGGGAGAGGTGAATGGTAGCTCACTCACACATTTACACTTACTTCCTTGGAGACGTTAAAAAGAAATCTTGAAAAGATCTCCATATCCCTCACCACCTCTCTGGCCTTTCCCATCACTCTGCATGCTGACAGAACAGGGATGCAGGAGGCCCCAGAAGAGTCACTTTAGCTTAGAAAAACACCTTTACCTGGCACGATAATAAAAAAAATATGAATTATCACTTCTGGTAAGAATTCAAATTCTCTCTGTTTCTTTGCAGTTTTTCCCCAGTTTCACACTTCCCAGTAGCAGTGTCTTAAAAAATAGTTGCTTTTATTCAACATGACTATAGCCTCCCGTTTTTTCCCGTGACAGATAAAAACCCCTTACATGATCTTGATAAGCAGCATTCTCTGGCAGCTTCTGAGGTGACAAGAAAACAGTTCTAAATAAAGGTATTTTGGGTTCTGTATTCTAGAATCTGAACAAGAAATTGTGAAGAGCCTGGGGAGGAGGCTATAAGATGCCAGCAGGAAAAGGAGGACAAGAATCACAGAACCACAGAATGGTTTGCACTGGAAGGGATGCAGAAAAGTACTGTGAGATGTGCATAATGAAAAATGGGGGCAGACCGAAACTGCAAGATGGACAGGAAATAGGTGCAGGAGAACCTATCTCAGCAGGAGCTGTGGCCTGTGGCTCCCTCACCTGCACTCCTCCACTATCTCTAATGCAGACACATAGAACTACATTATCTTAGTACTGCTTGATATCAGCAATGAAATAATTCCATCCTTCATAATAGCTAATTCTGTACATCAGTGCAGATACTCAGGTCAACTGAAGATAGGTCTTTCTTTTTCTGATCTTTGTGTCCCTATCACAGCATCCACAGAGCCTATTCACTATTTTTATTACATAGATTGTCTTCTGGATGCTTCCTTAGTTGTTCGTGTAACACTGTGGCTGCCTTTGCACTAAAACCAGCTGTCCTTGTAGAAATGTTAATCTCATCTAATGTAGAATTTAGGACTTCAAATGTCTTATTCTCCCTTATTGCTTCAGTGTTGTCCTCCATCAGCATTTGATACACCTGGATATTTCTTCTACATTGACCTACCATGAGGGAAGTATTTTCATTCCATGCAGAGACTACTGAGACCACTGGTTATACTTCTTTCCAAAATTTGTATCAGTAAGTGAAATGAAATGAGACACCTTAAAGAATAAACTTTTCAGGCAGATCATAAGCTAGGTGAAACTAATATATGTCATTCTAAGACATGTTCTGAAGCATATATGTGATATTTTGGGGTTTCTCTTTGTTCTGGAGGTTGGACTACATGACTGAGTTCCCTTCCAACCCAAATGTTTTTATGGTTCTGTGATTCAAATTTTGTCTGAAAAGTTACAAAACATTTCTTGTCAGTATGAAAGATATTGGAACACTAGATAAGAACTATATTGAGTTTCAGCAAAACTTGATTATTCTGTTTATTTTTTATGATCAGACACAGAAACTTGTGTGGAGAAGACATCCACAGTTAAAGATAAGAAGAATGAGTCAGAGATGTGGGCATCACTTAGGGAATTTTGAATATTGTTGTGCAATGATTTTTAGAACTCATAACATTGGGATTAAGACATACACAGAAAAGCTGTGAGGAAAAATGGTTGATTTTTTTTTTTTCCACTAAATTTTTAAGCTGTACTGAAATCAATTGTGGAAAAAATAAAACAGTAAATAGCTCAGAATATACTACTTCACTTATGATAAACTAAAAGAATTAAGAGATCAGAGACGCATATTTGTGGGAAAAACAGAGCATCCAGCAAATGAATGTGTGGGATGCTTCAAGGGGGGGAAGATCTCAGCTATTACAAGTAGGAGACTAGTTCCAAATGAAGGAGATTATACAAACTATAATTAGCTAATGCTTCCTAAAAGCCTAACTAAACTGTTGGGTTTTTTCCATTCCAAAGTGCAATACCACAGTGTGATCAAGTGGCACATAGCAAGTGCAGACAGAAGATCTGACATTATTTCAGGACAGACTTGTAAGCTCTGTGAAACAGATACTTTTCTGTTAATGATGCTGTGATTTCTGAAGAACTGTTTACTTACTATGTTGGAATGTAATAAGAACAACACCATTAATTGTCACCAATTTGCACTAATTTTATTTACATGTCTATGCTTAACTCTTCTTTAATCTCTAATCTGTGTTGTAAATTATTAAGAAAGCCGATGGATTGCTGGAGTGAATAGAATTCCTAGTCTCATAAAAGCCAATTTACTCTTCTCAGAAGTGGTCTCATTAATTTTTTTATTTAATATACATGGAATCTAACATAATAACCTGATGAAGGATGACTGTGTCTGCTCTGCATGGATCACATTCTGTCCCCAGAGAGTTTTCAAAGTATAGAAATATGCAACACTTCAAATCCTGACAGAGAATAAGCCAAGATCCCTGCTCTTATAAAATACCAGCAAATGCTGCTTGACCTCTGCTCTGAACTTGTAGGTAATGGAGGGAAGCATCACAGAAGAAGCAGGATGACTAGCAGCATGAAGGCATTTCAGGAGTGTGTGGCAAATGCTGTCTTACAGAAGCCAGGCAGTTTGTACTGTCCACCGGAATGACGGAATTAAAAATAAACTGGTTTTCTGAGGCTTTTACTAAATATGGAAGCACAGGCTTCATTATCCCAAGTGCACCCCATCGCACCTGCCCAAACTGGTAAGCTATGTCTGTAACAAATTCAAGCTGTATTAATTAA